>CATIWM010237758.1:0-52750 GCA_949671775.1 Mallotus repandus
TGATTTAGATCTTCAAAATTAACTTGGAAGAACCAACTTCTATAAGGACAATCAAATCAGCTAGGTTTTCCCCTCTTTTCTTTTCTTTTATTTTTCTATGGAAGTGTTAGTTATTCTCTTTATTCTTAAACATATACATATGAATTCAACCAGCCATGACCTGAAGAAGAATCTAGACCCATTTTGGATAGATTTGTTGTAAAATATTCACTAAAACCCTTAATGAAATTACTTTGTAACTTATGGAACCTCAAGCTTTCAATTATGCATTTTAGCACGACTATTTGTTGCAATTGAGTCCAAATCATTCTAAAATTTTTAATTCTCATCATTTACTTCATTTTTATTCCAAATCCCTTTTATTCTCAAAATTTTGCTCATTTTGAGTGATATAAAAATTCTAAAATTCTCACTCTTTGATCAACATGCTTGACTACAAATACTAGCTTATACTTAAATTCTATCAACATGTATGTAAATCCAATGTATTATGAATGCAATTGTACCTATAATTAAGGTATAGATGTAACAAACATGGCTGCATTTCTATGTTTTTTACTGAGTGACTTCTTGAGGAAAGAAAACTCGAGAATCACAATTTAAATATTAATGAGTGACTAATCGGGCCAAGAAAATTCGAGGATCACGGTCACATTTCAGGTTAAAATTTGACCTTTTGGGTTTGAATTTCTGAGGCTGACAGCACAAGCAAAGCTTAGAGGTCAGGTATGTTTTCTTGTTAATTTCGTTGCACATGTTGCTTTTTTGAAAATTGATTTTATAAATTTTTTTTCAAAAAAAGAAAAGGGGCAAACTGTTGACGTAGCGGAAGAATGTAAGATATCTATTAATAATTGTTGAATCGCGCATGACTACTAATCGCTAACCTTCTACAACCTGCAATTCTCGAATTCAGGGTATAGGCATCCAAATTCAGAGAATTTTGGAAAATTTAAAGAAAAATTGAATTCTATTAATAATTTGTCGTACAAAAGCCAAAACAATAACTCTTAAATAGAAAATCCTAAAAAAAATCCTAAACAAACAAGAAAATACAAATTAGGAAATAAGACTTTCTAAACAATTAAAACACAAATTTGCCTTTTTGAAAGCCTAAATGATAAAATTTGCCCTAAAAATAATGGGCCTCATAAGTAAAACTAGTGACTCTGAATCTTTAGTCCATTTTCAATCAAACTGGCCTTTGGAATCGCCAAAATCCGAAACTCCAAAGTTGTAGTTATTTATGAAACTGCCATTGCTACAATTTTTGGTATTTTTTTAGGAATCGAATTGCTTGCTCTTCTATGACTCTATCCACATCATTCTCCCTAGGGTGTACAGAATTTGCCCACAAATCTGAATCGTCGGATGAATCACCTGCATATGGAATTATATGCTTAACATTAAAAATCCCGCAGTTTGAATGTGACTAGGCAGCTTCAAACGGTATGCATTAGGATTGATCTTCTCAACAATTTCAAGTGGTCCAATCTTCTTGGCAAACAACTTATTATAATCACCTACAGGAAATCTCTCCTTAGTAAGAACTGCCCACATATAATCCCCCACATCAACTCAATATACCCCCTCTTCTTGACAGCAGCCTGCTTATATTTGGAAGCAGCTTTGGCTAAATTTTCACGGACAGCCCTATGAACATCCTATAATCCACTAACAAAATTCTCTGTCTTGCCATGAAGTCTCATTTTATCTGGAAGAGGAACCAAATCCAACGGTCATCGTGGTACAACATAATACACCATAACAAAAGGACTAAAGCCAGTACTCCGATTGATGACATGATTATGAGTGAACTCTGCTTGACACAACTTTTGATCCTAGCTCTTCACATGTTCACCTGCTAAGCATCTCAATAGATTACTTAAAGATCGATTCACCACCTCAGTTTGCCCATCTATTTGTGGATGATAGGCACTGCTAAAATTAAGCTGCGTGTTCACCATCTTCCATAAACTTTGCCAAAAATGACTAAGAAACCTGGTATCTCGATCAAACATAATAGATATAGGCAATCCATGCAATCTATAAACCTCTTGAAAAAACAATTGAGCCACACGAACAGCATCTATTGTTATCTTACATGGAATAAAGTGCACTATTTTTTAAAACTAATCAACTACAACAAATATAGAATCATTACCTCGCTGTGTGTATGGTAATTCTAGCATAAAATCCATGTTGAGCTCTACCTAAGGATACGAAGGAATCGGCAATGGCATGTACAAACCTGCGTTAGATGTTGTTCCTTTAGAAACTTGGTAAATGTGACACCTTTACATCAATTTTTCAACTTCCTTGGGAATGGTAGGCCAGAAATATTGACCTGCACCAATTGCACAGTCCTGTCTCATCCTACATGCCCTTCACCATGCAACTATTTATTGATTTGCAAACGCAAGCTATAATCTGGAACACATAGCTGGTTACCCTTAAATAGAAATCCATTATGCAACAAGAAATTTTTTGTTTCAGCTGCTTTAACCTTAGCCACAATAGCCAAAAAATATGGGCCAGTTTTAAATAATTCTGTAAAGGAATCAAAACCAAGAACTTCAAGGGACATTTTAGTCAACAGAGTCTTTTGCCTACTCAACGCATCAGCCACTCTGTTGGTAACACCTGACTTATACTTTACCATAAAAGTAAACCTCTAAAGATAAGCAACCCAATTCGCATGCCTAGCAGAAATCTTATCTTGCCTATATAAATATTTCAATGCCTCATGATCTGTATACAAAATAAATTCCCACTGAAACAAGTAATGATACCAATGCTTAATAGCATGAACCATAGCATAGAATTCGACATCATAAGTGCTATAATGCAATCTAGGCCCTGATAACTTCTCATTAAAATACACCACTGGTTTGCTATTTTGACTCAGGACAGCCCCAATTCCCACCTTAGAAGCATCCGAATACAACTCAAAAGGTTGATGAAAATCTGGAAACATTAAAATAGGAGTTGTAGTAAGGCGCAATTTAATCAACTCAAACACCTTTTCTGCCTCATCTGTCCATTCAAACTTTCCCACCTGCCTCATGCAATCAGTGATAGGCGCCATAATACTGCTAAAATGAGGAATAAAATGAAGCTAATCCATGGAAACTCCTTACCTCAATAATGGTAATAGGTCTTGGCCAATGTTTCACAGCCTCAACCTTGGACTCATCTACCTATAAACCCTTACCCGACATAACATACCCTTACCCGACATAACATACCTAAGAAACAACACACTAGCAGTAAAGAAAACACACTTCTTAAGGGCAGCATAGAATTTTTCCTTACGCAACACAGTAAGGACCTCTCACAACTGACTAAGATGCTCATCCGGGTTAGCACTATAAACCAAAATATCGTCAAAGTACACCACAACACACTTACTAATGAAAGGCCTCAAAATCTTATTCATAACATGCATAAAAGTGTTGGGTGCGTTTGATAACCCAAACGGCATGACCAACCACTCATACAACACTTCTCTTATCTTGAAGGTTGTTTTCCACTCATCCCCAGCTCAAATCCGAATTTAATGAGAGCCACTCTTCAAGTCCAATTTAGTAAAAATTGTGGCCCCATTAAGCTGATCAAGTAAGTCATCCAATCTAGGAATAGGAAAATGATACCTGATAGTTATTTTGTTAATGGCCCGACTATCAACGCACAGTCACCAAGAACCATCCTTCTTTGATATCAGAAGGGCTGGTACCGCACAAGGACTCAAGCTCTCACGAACATATCCCTTAGCCAGCAACTCTTCCACTTGCCTCCTCAACTCTTCATGCTCACTAGGACTCATCCTATAGTGTGGTCGATTTGGCAAGGCTGCACCTGGTTCAAGATCAATCTGATGTTGGATATCCTGCATGGGAGGTAACCCTTCAGGTAATTCCTTTGGAAACGCATCACTGAACTCATCCAGGAGTGGCAAGGCTGCATCAGGAACCACTATCTCTTTGTCCACCCACTTTCCAAATAGGACATAAACAACTTCAGATTCTTGGGCGACCCTGTCAAACTGCGCCAAAGTTAATAAATTAACACAGCCCTTGCTGCCTTCCTGCACTTGCTTGGACTGATCATGATCCTTATTAAGCACTAACACAATTTTCACTCCTTCAAACATAAAACTATAAGTGTTAGTCTTCCCATTATGAGTCATATCTCGATCAAACTACCAAGGCCATCCCAGTAACAAATGGCATGCATCCATGGCTATCACATCACACCAAACCTCGTCCTTGCATTTTGCCCCGATAGAAAAGGAAATCAAGGCACACTTTGACACTGTTACCTAGCCCCCTTGTTTCAACCATAATAACTTGTAAGGCTTAGGATGCTTTTCAGTCTGAATTCCTAATTTTTGGACCTTCTCTGCTGCAATTATATTCTCACAACTACCTCCATCAATCACAAATCTGCAGACTTTACCCTTGATAGTGCATGTAGATTGAAAAATATTATTTTATAGCCATTCATCGTTAGCAGCACTAGGTGTTAGGTAGGACCTCCTCACTACCAAAGTAGCCCCTACATCACCAGTCACGACCTCCTCATCAATATCATCCGTATCAAATACCGGATCACCTGTTAAGTCAGCGATCTCTTCATTATCATATTGCTCATCTACCTCAGCAAACATTACTTTTTTCCCCTCTTTTTACACTCAGACTGTCTGTGACCCACTTCTCCACACGCAAAGCATTTAATCCCACTAGTCGAACCAGCCTTTTGTGTAGTGGTTGGCACTACCCCTGGTTTAGTTGCAACAGCTCCTTAGGCCATTCCGCCATCCACACGACTCATAGCACCACTGCATCATACTTTACCGTATCCAGACATTTACAGAAAACCACCTGGTCGCCTCTTTTCTACCTGCAAAGCCCGTTGGTGCGCTGTAGAAATAGACATTGGATCAAACATGTTTACTGTCTCTACAATCTGCTCTCTTAAACCCCCAATATATCGAGCAACCAATTGGTCCTCCGTCTCATACACCTCATTGCGCACAATCAGTTGGTAAAATTAAGTTGTATAATCATCAATTAAACGGTTTTCTTACCTCAAATTTTGCAACCTCTGGTACATTAAACGCTGAAAATTAAAAGGTAAGAATGTGGCACGTATCTGTTTCTTCATCTTCTCCTAAGTCAAGATTTTTGACTTTCCCAACCGGACTTAGGTCTGTTTAGTTTGCTGCCACCAAGCCATCGCCCTATCTCGAAACCTGGTTGCCACTAATGGTACTCGTTGGGCCTCTAGCACCCCCTTAAACTCTAAGATCTCTTCCACCGTAGCTAACCAATCAAGGAATTCTTCTAGTTTCAAGGAACCACGAAATTCACGAAACTCAGTTCGCATACCTGCCTACTATTGCCTCTTATCATCATTCTCGTCATGCTGGCCAGGACGTCTATGCGGCACATCATAATAACCTTCACCATAGTCATCTTTGTCATTGTTTCCTTCAGCAAAAGGATTCCTCAGGTCATCAACATTAGGGACTCGTCACTGGTTTGGTTGCCCCCTATTTTGATTGACTAACAACTCAGCCATCCTCTCCGTGAGTTGTTCCATAATATTATCAATCTGCTGATCCATCTATTCCATAATATTTTCAATCCGCTTATCCATTTGTTCCATTCCTTGCTCAAAGCGACATTGGTCATCACGCTCATAAACTTCTTCTACATACTGCTGTTAGGGTTGATGTTGTTGTCTTCTGTGAGACATCTTGTCCGAGGAGCACAGCTCTGATACCAAAATGATGTAGAAAAAGAATGTAAGATATCTATTAACGATTATTGAATCATGCACGACTACCAAATCGCTAACCTTGTACAACCTACAATTCTCGAATTCAAGGTATAGGCATCAAAATTTAGAGAATTTTGGAAAATTTAAAGAAAAATTGAATTCTATCAATAATTTGATGTAAAAAAGCCAAAACAATAACTCTTAAATAGAAAATCCTAAAACAAATCCTAAACAAACTAGAAAATAAGAATTCAAATCTAAACAAACTAGGAAATAAGACTTTCCAAACAACTAAAACACAAATTTGCCTTTTTGAAGGTCTAAACGATAAAATTTGCCTTAAAAGTAATGGGCCTTACAAGTAAAGCTAGTGACTCCAAATCTTTGGTCTGTTTCCAATCAAACTGGCCTTTGGAATCGCCAAAATCCGAAACTCCAAAGTTGCAGTTATTTATAAAACTACCACTGCTACAATTTTTGGCATTTTATTAGGAATTGAATTGCTTGCTCTTCTATGACTCTATCCGCATCAACTGTGGACACCTTTGATTTGGTCGGCCCATAACGAAAGCCCACTGATGAGATAGAATGAGTTTTGAATGTAAGAAGGGCTCAAAATCTTCTCTAAAATAGACTCAAAAGCCCAAAACCTTAGAATCAAGCCCAAAACTTCATAACCAAGCCCAAAGCCTTAGAACTAAGCCCAAAATGTTCTAACCCAAGCCAAAAGCCCATTGGCCTAAAGGCCAGACCTAGGCCTGGGCTGATGAGGCGATGCCTTATCAAAGAGGCGGTACCTCTTTGTGGCCGACCTCTGGTGCATTAAATGCCATTTATGGCTGCAATACACATAAGGTGGGCCCATATATCACACACCTGGAGATTTTGAACATAAAAATAAGACTTTTAGGCTAGGAAAAAAGGGGGAAAAGCTAGGGGAATGATGAAAAATGATGATCTTTTGTCTGAGGGTGATTTTTGGGAAAATGTAAAAGAGAAGTATAGGGGTTTAAAAGAGAGGTTTTGGCTGGTTGAAAGGCTGGAGGGGGGTTATTTTTAGATAAAAGAGAAAATAAAAGAAAAGGAAAAGAGAGGAAGAAGAAAGAGACCTTTTAGGCTTGTGAATCCATTTTCTTGGGAAGAAGGAGGAAGCTCTTACATTGAAAGCATCTGAACAAGCAAACTAACCTCTGAGGGCTCAGTTAGGAGTATCAAACGTGTTTAAATCAGTAAAAATCCCCACTTTTAAGCTTAAAGTTGTTATTTTATATAAAAGTTTGATTTCTTGGATTTCTATACTTATCTCTGTGTTTATTGCTTATTTGAGGTTATATGAAGGCATGATTATGTGAAATATTTAATATCAGTCGTAAATTTACGTCAATTTGCATCAATCTTTGCTTATTCATGTCTATTTTGAAATTTCTTAAAAGTTAAAAAATGTAGTCTGCTTTTATGCCTGTTGAAGAGGCAACGTCTCTTCAATGAGGCATTGCCCCTTCACATTGAGGCGACTTGAAGTCACCTCTTGGCCAGGAGGTGCCGCCTCTCCACCAGATTCTTGTATGTATTAGTCTTTAGCTCCTATCATTGTTTCACATGATTTACATTTATCATGCACCTATTCCATGTTATATCCCCTGTCTTACATGAAGTCACCTTGATATTAGGAGTAATCGGATACTGATTCATGTTTAAATGAGTATTTATGCCTATTTTATACAACTTTAACTCAATTCGTTTTTTTTTAAATAATAATTGTCGTTTTGTGAGAAAGGGCTAACTCTTGAGCTTTATAGGAATCTTAGAATGATTTTAATCAAATCATCAGGAGTCCATCTCCTTAATTAGTTCTTGAGAGGATTTCTTGATGATTTAATTTTGATTTATTATCAGTTTATTCTTGGTTTATTTTAAGTTTATTTGTAGTTTATTTTACTTTTATTTGAAGTAAAATGTTGTAATCCTCAATCATTCCCCAATTTATTTGGAAAATATGATTGTAATTTATTATTACTACTTGATCAAGTGTCGGGTAATGAGCATGAAAAAAAGATTAATGTGCAAATTCAATAAAATTCAAAATTGAAATAAGTGTAGTTCAACAATAATAAGGAAATAATCTAATAACCAAAGATAATGAAATACAAAACACAAACGAAGGCCAACTATAAGGTTGAGTGGGTATTCAAAAGTCCATACCCAGGTTCCGAACCCTATCTCTGATGACGGCTTTTGGGAACCTCTGTGGAATCCAGTTATTGTATAATGTGTTCTGGCTTTCATCCGAGTGACGACTCCATCTCCATTTTAGGCCCCAAGCCCATTATGTATTTCCTAGTGGGCCTCGAGTTCACACAGTGTTGTGGTCGCTAGACACTTGGATGCGTGCTAAACCCCGCCGCCTACAAATATATTTTTTAATTTTTTCTTGAATTTAAAAAACTTTATAATTAAGTGATATATATTTCAAATAAATGACCAATTTTATTCATTAATACAAATAGCAAATTGATAATTAACCCAAAAATTTAATTTTAATGGTTGACTAAAAAAATTTTAAATTTCATTAATTAGTTTAAAATTTTTAACCTACACAATAATTTTTAAACCTACACAATATTTGATAAATAAATTTTTCTATTCAATCGTTAAAATTAAATTTTAGATCAACTATTAATTTTTTATTTATATTAATGAATAAAATTGGTTATTTGCTTGAAATATATATCACTTAATTGTACAAATTTTAAAATTTAAGAAAAAATTAAAAAAATATATATTTCATAAGTTTAAAAACTTTTAAAACTTTATAATTATGTTATATATATATTTTTTAAAAAAATTATCAATTTTGTTTGTTAAGAACTCTTAAAATTAAATTTTTTATTAATCTATGAGACTTAATTGTACTAAAAAAATTATAGGACTTAATTGTACTCGTAAAGGTCCAATATTGTCCTAATTTACAAAGTTGAAGTTCCACATCGGAAACAAAAACTTCAGAGGGTCTAATGTTTAATTAGGGTAAAATGTGAGGGTCCAATTTGTCCCTTTAACCTAAAATTTTTTTATGTTTATTTTAATTTCTTCAATATTATAAATAATTATACTTATATTGTATTTGATTAAATATTTTGATGTGCAATATAAATTAAAAAACCATACTTAAACAATTTTCAAAATAAATAAAATAAAACCATACGTACACATTAATCAATAATCTTCTAAAACTTTTTATATAATTACTTCTTTATTAATTTATTTTAATTTTTATCTTACTCAAAATAATCATATAATTAAAATTGGATAATATTTTTATTCTATTAAATGTCGAGTAAAAATAAAAAAAATAAGAGTAGTATTAAATATAGGCCAAATTGTAAAATTTCATTCAACAAAAAAGACCTGAAGTCTACACCAAACATATTACAAATAAGTTCAAAACATAAAAAAACTATAAACCCTAACAACTACAACATAGATGTATCTAGATGAAATAACTTTCTCCCTCATGCATTTCTTTCTGACGTAAAGAGTGCTACTTCTTTACATGCAGAATGCTACTCTCCAAACCTTCTATGTAGCAAGAAAATTTTAGGATCCAATTGCATTCTTGGACATATATTTTTTTTTAACAATAGAAATTCATTGAAGAAACAAAAATACAAGAGATTTACAATAATCAAATATTAAGATCACCTAAATCTTCCAAAAACTAATAGATAAACAAGAAAAACACAAAACTCAACACAATAAACCAGATGCATACATCCATGAACCTTGAGTGTGCTCAGCTCCATGAGGGAAACACACAGTTCTGCTCCTAAATTTGAGGAGGGAGAGGTACCTGAAGTTGAAAAGCACATTATCAAACTTGAATATTATATTGAGTAGATCCAGGGGTGGAACTACCTTACCCCCCTCAATTTTTTTCCAAGAAATTACTTTAAATTTTTTATATAAATTTAATGTTTGTCCTTAAAATTTATGTTTATTTTTACTTTAGCCCCTTTATTTCTATTGAAATTTTATCCTTATTATATTATAGTTCAATCATGTCCAACCCTCCCCTCCACAACACACTTCTATTTCTAGTTTCGCCCCTAAGTAGATCTAGATCTTTGATCCCTCCTTACAATGTGGATAAAACCACATGTCAAAAAAACTATAATGAGAGAAGATCCACACAAATACACAAAAAAATTATTCATAAAATGGGTTAAAAACCCATATAAATTTGAGATCTGATGTCAAATCATATAGATTAACTAATAATAATATAAAAACTAAATTTTTTTAGGTGATTTTTTTTTTCAAAAATGGCCAAAAATCACCCAAGAACAGTGAATATTGTAGTAAGAAAATGAGAGGAAGAAGATGATGAACAGGGAAGAAAGAGAGAGAGAGAAAAAAAAGAAAGTTATTCTTGGACATATTTGTAAATTATAAGGATGATAATATCAAAGATACAATTCAGAGTTATCAAAGGTGATGTCATATCTAATTATTAATTGAATTGAAGGAGGAGATGTAGAATTAATTGCACGTAGAGCAATTAAACTAGCTAAACTCACTCAAGTATCACTGTATTTAGATTGAAACTCCATTAATTCGTAAAAATAAGCTTTATAGGCACAATATGAAGATCATCCAAAGTTTGATACTGAGAGCTATAAGAAGATACTCAAAATATCAGAAGAAGGCAAATTTCATCATAGCAAAAAAGGAACAGAATACCCTAACAAAAAAGAATTAAACCAGAAGATCTAAAAACATCATTACTACAAAAGAAAGAAAAAGAAAAAAATAACGTACTTAATGGCCCAAAAGGCTAGGAACACCCAAACAGAAATTTATCGGAAGAACCTTCTACACAAAGAAGAAAAAAGAGAGAAAGAAAAGAAAAGAGTGTATTTATGCTATACTCTTACATGCTTATTAAAGGTATTTCAATTTTTTTTAAAACATAATTTTTTTTGGACATTGAAAACTTGTTTATTATTTAACCAGAAACTTGTTCATCATACAAGATTCTAAAAAGGCCATCAGGCGGATTTACAAACCAGTTTGGATTACAACTGACAAGATCTACATATTTCATTACCCAGTCAACAGCTTTATTAGCAACCCGATTGACATATTTAAACGAATGAGTAGTAGAAATAACTCTAATGTCTTTAACAACAGCTTGGATTTCTCATGGAACACCACTTGTTTGACCCTTGACAGCTTTAATCAGGTTTAGAAAGTCCGATTCAAAAATTGTTGTTTGAATTCCCATCCAAACAGCTACTAGAAGAGTCATGGCTTCTCCTGCTAAAACTGATAGTGCTAGCCTAGAAAAACAATAGCCATTTAATACTCTACCTTTATAATCTTGCATGAGAAAAGCCATAGAAGCCTTTTGTAAATCTTAAATGAAGCTTGTATCTGTGTTGAACTTAACAAATTCTGGAGGAGGATTATTTCAAACAGTCTGCTACAATCTACCAACTGAAGAAAAATTATTCCTGAAACTAGATAAAAAATGCTCACAAACAGTTGCCAGACATTGAAAGCATTATCTACTATACTTCTAGCTTGGGCCTTAATTCCTGAAAATATCATTGCATTATGACTCTTCCAAATAAAACCAAAGCAAATGCACAACAAAATCAATTAAATTATCTCTATCCAAAGCCAATAAGAATTTGTAACAATCAATCCACCACTGATGAATTGATGGAAATCCAATTGGATCATGCTGATATCCTAAAGGAGATAAAAATCATGCTTGCTTAGCCACATCACAAAAAGAAAAAACACATGTTCAATAGATTCCTCCTGAAATTTGCATAACCTACATTGCGGAGAGTCTACCGTTTGTTTTTTAAACAAATTTTCTATAGTGCTTAAGAATTGGACCTGACTCTCCATAGAAGAAGTTGCAATTTAGAAGGGACCTGCCTTTACTATACACATTGATTCAATTTAAGTGACAAATTTTTTATTAATAATTAATTTAATATGGTTACATACAGTATGATTTAAATCCTTGCAACTATTTTAATACTACACACTCAAATGGAAAACTTTATTTAAACGAGAAAAAACGGTTGTTGGTAAAAATATTCCAATTATAATTAGAAAACTAAAATTTAATTTGAATAATAAATCATGCACTTTTATACGAATGTAAAGTGAAGACGGGGGGTACCTCGCTTAAATCTAGTCCCGCCTAAATTTCGGTGGTTGGCTAAAGATCGGTTATGAATGGCGCCAAAAGAGCCCAATTTTTTTCTCTTTTGAAACACTGTACGGCCACTAAATCTCTTACCAAAACTAAACAACTCCATGCCCACATCATCACTGCTTCCCTTCTCTCCTCACTGGACTCCACCTCCTCCGATCTCCGGTCAAGCCTCCTTCGTTCTTATATGCTATGTGGGCATATCTCCTATGCCCGCAAAATGTTCGATGAATTGCCCAAACCAAGTGTGTTCTTATATAATACCTTAATGATAATGTATGTAAATAGTAAACTTTATCTTGATGCGTTAATGGTGTTTGTAGAAATGGTTCGGACCGGATGTTGTCTCCCGGATAATTATACGTACCCAGTTGTTATTAAGGCTTGTAGTGAACAAGGGTTGATTGAATTGGGTAAAGTGGTTCATGGGCAGACTGTTGTGTCAATGTTTGACTCGTGTGCTTATGTGGAGAATTCTTTACTGGCAATGTATATGAATTGTGGAGAGGAGGGGGCTGCAAAGAGAGTTTTTGACGCAATGAAAGAGAGGAGTGTGGTTTCTTGGAATATTATGATTAATGGTTATTTTAAAAGTGGGTTTGCAAAGATAGCTTTGGTGGTTTTTAATGAAATGGTTGATTTAGGGATTGAGATTGATTCTGCTAGTGTGGTTTCTGTGTTGCCTGCTTGTGGGTATCTGAAGGAATTAGAGATGGGAAGAAGGGTTCATGCATTAGTGAAAGAGAAGGAATTTTTGGGTAAGAAAATAGCAGTAAGGAACGCATTGGTTGATATGTATGCAAAATGTCGTAGCATGGACGAAGCAAGATTGGTTTTTGATGAGATGGATGAAAGAGATGTGATTACTTGGACTTCTATGATTAATGGTTACATTTTGAATGGTGATCTGAGTAGAGCATTGACATTCTGTAGGACCATGCAGATTGAGAGGATAAGACCCAATGCCGTGACTGTAGCCTCAATTCTTTCAGCTTCCATTAGTTTGAGGGATGGGCGTTGTTTTCATGGTTGGATGCTGAGGCAAAATCTTGATTCAGATGTTATTATAGAAACTTCATTGATTGACATGTATTCAAAATGCAATCGTATTGATCTTAGCTACAGGGTCCTTACAAGAACTTCAACAAAGAGAACAGCTCCATGGAATGCAATACTCTCTGGGTACATTCATAATGGTCTTGCAACTGAGGCAATAGGAATTTTCAAGCAAATGCTCTCAAAAAGAGTTGAAACAGACAGTGCAACAATGAACAGTCTACTTCCTGCATATGCTGATCTTGCTGATTTGCTGACAGCAAAGAATGTACATGGTTATCTAACAAGGTCTGGGTTTCTTTCAGGAATAGAGGTTGCCACATGTCTAATTGATATATATTCAAAGTGTGGAAGTCTTGAATCTGCTCATCATATTTTTAACGATATCCCTTCAGCTGCAAAGGACATTTTTGTGTGGAGTGTAATAATATCTGGTTATGGAATGCATGGATATGGTGAGACTGCTGTTTTGCTTTTTAGACAAATGGTCCATTCCGGGGTGAAACCAAATGAAGTTACTTTTACTTCTGTGTTGCATGCTTGCAGTCATGCTGGTTTGTTGGATGAGGGTTTGCAATTGTTTGACTTAATGCATAAAGGCATGGAGACTAGCCCAAACGATGATCACTACACTTGCATTGTTGA
Organism: Mallotus repandus; assembly: GCA_949671775.1. NCBI lineage: Eukaryota > Viridiplantae > Streptophyta > Magnoliopsida > Malpighiales > Euphorbiaceae > Mallotus > Mallotus repandus. Next base: position 13,718 of record CATIWM010237758.1, read on the forward strand.
TCTGCTTGGCCGTGCAGGTCGATTGGCTGAAGCCTATGATCTAATTAGAACGATGCCTTTTATGCCTAGCCACTCTGTTTGGGGGGCATTGCTTGGTGCATGTGTAATACATGGAAATGTTGAAATAGGAGAGGTTGCAGCACAGAGGCTATTTGAGCTTGAGCCAGAGAACACTGGAAATTATATACTCCTGGCTAAACTTTATGCTACAGTGGGAAGATGGAAAGATGCAGAAAATGTCAGGAATACAATGAATGACATAGAACTAAGAAAAGCACCTGGTCATAGTCTGATTGCAGTAAACGCATGAAACATAAATATTTTGTCCAAATCGAACAAAAAATGCAGGTGAACTTGCCCATATGTACATGTTAAGATGAATGCTCCATTCAAAACCTAAGGTGAACTACCAAATTGAAATGGCACATAATTGCAGTAACCCTTTCTAATTTATGAACAAGGCGAACCAGATAAATTAATGGTGCGTGCATCATGGAAAGTCCAGAAGCAATGTGTTTGTCAGACTATTTTACAGCGTACGCATTTCTTTTACTCTTATATCATTGAAAAATAGGGCTAGAGAGGAAACATGGTTGATGTTCGAGAATGTCTAATCAGCCTATGTCTTTTTGGGGCAGGTTAGCCTTAGTGTGCTTGTAGATTATGTACTTGTGAACTTTTATTCCTTTTATTTAGCATGCTTTTATGGTTGATGCATCTTTGTAATATGTATACACTATACTGTATAAATTGTCCTGTAGTTGACAAAAACATAGAAGTTATGATGTTCTTGTCACAATTGAATATGTTTGGATTTAAAGCGAACATAGCAATATTGTTGACTACTTGAAAGGAGGGTAGGTTTTGTTAGCTCAATTGATTGAGATGTTTGGCCATTATGCATAGTTCGATATTCTCTTTTATTTGCTCTGTTTGATTATTTTATTGTGTTTTCGACGTCATTTATTTTGAACTCACCAATTTAAACTAATAACGTCAATGGTATATAGGCACTTGAGCTTCTTGTCAAGACGACCTAGTCTTAGTGGGGATGATGTCAAGCCCCTTTATTCAGTAATCCAGCATGAGCCAACACTTGCATCTGACTTGCATGTAGCAGGACCTACAGAACGGCACCTAGCATGACTGGCATGTATCATGTAAACATGACAAACATTGAGTTAGTGGGTGGCATTTGGCAAGTGAATGTGCTTGCTTTGTGCATTGTTAACTAAAGTTTGGTACCAAAACGGGTCATGAGGTGACATTTTTACTTTCTTATGATGCTTCTGGGGGAGTTTCATCATCCGTGATGGTCAGGAATTGTATTTATATATTTTTTACCTTGAGTTAGTGTCTATATTTGCTTTTGACAGAATTGGGTGTATGAATTTGATAAAATATGCAAATATTACGATATTGCCAAAATATACATGCATGTACTTTTGTCTGCTAAATATGTAGTGCACCTACAACTTCATTAGTTGTATGTGTTCTTGAGGCAGATGAATGGCAATGCGGAATTGAAGGTTGAGAGACAAACAAATAAGATTTAGACAAATTGAACAGCATGTATAGAATACAAGGATTGATGTTAATGCTGTCGCTTGTTATTGACATGTAATTAATAATCTAGTGACGGCTACAGCATTGTTTAACCTTTTTGCCTCTAGAATAAGCAATAAGAGCTCAAGTGTCAAATAGGTGTTTAAACCATTGTCTCCAACTCATAGCACAACTCATGTGCCTCTTTCTATTGTCTTGTTTTTATCTCAGGTTCAGATGCTATTATGATGGGCCATGTTACTGTACTTTAAGTGTACATTTAACAGATAATTTGATATGTGGGTATGATATAAGTGAGATGTTTCTTATGGTAATATAGGAACTTTAAGCTTAAATAATGGAAAAACCCATTATATAGTCCTTAACTTTTTATGGTTTGTTTCATTGAGCTCCTATATATTTATTGTGTTTTGAAAGACTTTTAAACATTTATTTGATACACATCAAACCTTTAAATATTTATTTGATATAACATTAAATTCTTAAATATTTATTTGATAAAATATCGAACCCTTAAATATCAATTTTACTTTCTATCTTTTTGTTAAGAAAAGGTTCAATATTGTATCAAATAAATATTTAAGGGTCTTTTAAAATATAATAAATATATAGAGGTTCAATAAAATAAATCACATAAATTTGAGGGCTTGTTAATGAATTTTTCCTTAAATAATTTATCACTAAAAGCTTATGCTGTGATGTAGATCTAAGTAATATTAACCTGACCCTACTTATTAGAGCATTTATTTATTTATTGCCTGTTACTCTGCAAGGGCTTTGGCCTATCGCAAACACTTACTAAAGCATTTAGCTGATAAAATAAATGTTAATTGTTATTACATGTCTTTAATTCATGAACATGACTTTGTTTTTATCTTAATTTTTTTTAAAGATGAATGGATGTGACTTGTATTAATTGGCTTAACTAGGGCTTGTCATGGTTCCGATATGAAATCAGATCAAAATCAGCATGTTCAAAATTAAAATCGAAACTGTTTATTCTAGAATTCAGAAGAACAGATTCAAAGCTTACTCATTCTTTATAGAATTGAAATGGTCGGTTTTAATTTTAAATCAAAAATTTTTTTTAAAAATTAATTTATTAAATTAATTGAACCGACTGAATCAAAACTAGCCAAACTAAAACCGCTTTTAAATTATAGTAGGTTAGTTTCAATCCAGTTTTATGGAATTGTAAATTTAGAACCGCGGTTCTATAAACCGTGGCCTCCCCTAGATTTTACATGCACATGAAATGTACGTTTTTAATCTAATTCCATTAACAGCCTATTTTTAAGAGGAAATGATTTTTTTTATTTTTTATTTTGAGAATGAAGCTTTCGTAGTTTAAATAAAAATTATATTAAATTCAGTGTACAATACATAAATAGTTGATGCAATAATACAGAAATAAGTCTATATTGAAATGCTGTATAAAAGACATGTCAACTGATCGTAGGTTGACTAGTCTGCTACAACAACTCTCTTCAATCTTAATGGTCCAAATTTTGCCTTGTTTTATCCCTCAATTCCTATGCAAATACTTGTCTTTGAATAAACCTTTGCCATGACCTTGGGCTGCCGATTTGACCAAGAAAATTGCCTGTTTAGCATTCCAGACTCAAAATCAGAACCTAGTTATTATGTCGACTAACCAATTTATTTTATTTTTGAATGAGTTTTAAATAGATTTTATTTTTAAATAAATTTTTATTAATAAAATGTATTTAATTTAACTAAATAATTTATAAATTTTATATTTTATTATATTATATTCGACATATATCTAAAATTCAAATTAATTTTTAATTTTAGTAAAAAAACTCCTTTAAATAGAAATATACCTTTGAATATAAAAATAATGAGAGATATTTTAATCATTTTAGAAATATACTTAAAAGTTGTGAAATTTATTTTAGTTTATTTTATTAAAATTTAATCTAATTATAATTAATTTAAATTTAAAAATATATCATCTGAAATTACATATAAATTTCATAAAATTTTATAAAATTTATTTAAACCAAACACGCTATAAATCTTTTTCTTCTTTACCGTATGTTTGGTGCTAAAAATTAGATCTATAGATCACTTCTTATAATTGGCTTATTTCGTATAATTACTTTTTTTTTTCCTGTGTTTCCAAATGATATTTTCCCTTTTTGTCGGTGCCAATAGTGTTCTTTGTTGAAATAAAGCCCTCCAATTTTCCATCTTTAAAATTCCATTCCATTAATGAATAATTTTTTTCAATTTGATATCCCTCATAAACACAACTCTAAGTAGAAATATTATGTACGATTTTATTTAAATTTTGTCATTTTAGTTTCATTGTGCATTTTAGATTTAATTAATTGCATTATCACATTTCTAGTGCTGACTATAAATTCTATAATATATTTTGGCATAAAAAATGTTTATATACAGTATTAAAGATTTTGTATAATTAACTTATAAATTTTTTAAGTTTTTTTCAACTTTTTCCGGATTTGGTCGAATCCGAAATTTATTAATAACAACTAGAATAATTTATCATAAAAGTGTCGCTTTGGATTTTTTTCATTACATAAATATAAATTTTTTTTGTTCTAACATCATCTTTATTACATTACAAGCTCAGTACTCTCCCAAGCAGTACTTGCTAAACAATTGTCCACAAATGGCAGTTTTAATGCTGCAATTGAAATATATTTTTTTGGAAAAATATGAAAAATTACTCTATGATTTTATGATTTTAAACTTTTAACTATGTGATTTTTTTTTGACACTTTTAAGTACGTATTTTAACTGTTATATACTTTCTAGTATATACGTCTAACACCGTTAATTTCGTCCTACGTGGTGTCTATGTGTTAACGCCACATAATGTCCATGACAACGCCATATAAGACGCATATACTGAAAAATGTGTAACGGATAAAACACGTACTTAAAAGTTTTATAAAAAAAATTACATATTTAAAAGTTTAAAACCGTGAAAATCATATAGTGATTTTCTATACTTCCCTTGTTTTTTTACTTTGTATTTTTTTTTATCAATGCAATTTTACAAGATGCATAAGGTATAGTCATCAACTTGTATTTATTATTATTATTATTATTATGTGCATATTTCTCAAGGAAATAAAGTGGTACTCAAATAACTAAAATAATCACAATTCACAAGATCAAATGCTTGACATTTAATTATTATTATTATTATTTTCTTTGCAAATGAACCATAACAATCAAAATCAATGTCTAACTATAAGCTAATCCCCACTTGTAACAAAAGAACAAAATAGATTTAATTACTTCTTAATTGTGGTTCTTAATCTTGTCACATCTCTCTTTCCCACTGTGATGTATAATATTAATTTTATTATGATTGATAATTTTAATATTTAATTAAATATTACTCTAGCTCAAATATTTGATATAATACATCCAAATAATCAAAATTATTGTCAATATCATAATTATATCATTCAATATAGAAAATTATTCACATTTTTTTTGTCTAAACCAATTATTAATTAAAATTGATCCGTATAAGACCATAAAATGATAAAAAATTTCTACCAACTATTAAACATAATTATATATACTATGACTCAAATTTTAAATATCACTTAAATAAAAATAACTTCTTTTGAGCCGATTTTTACTGTTGTTAGTGCACATTTTAATATCAACAACCCAATACTACAAAATTTTCTAAATGAGAAACGAATGCTTGTGAATTTTTTTTTAAAATGGTAAGAACTTGTGCTCTCTACTTCTCCTCCATGACTGTACACCGACTTAAGAAAATTTTAAGGAAGTTTAACTAAAATTAACAACCCAACAAAGTGATAATAGTGTCCACATAATCACCTATTAAAGCAAATGTTTGCCCATGAACATAGGAGACATCCATCTTTAGCTTTCACTAATTATTACACACTAATCCTCTCTAAAGGTCAAACAAAACCCAATTTTCTCTCTCTCAGCCCAAACACGGTTTTGAGTCTTTGACTATTATTTTATTTTTATTTATTTATTTAAAAAATTATTTCAATTACGATTTAATTATTTCAATTAGTTAATTTTCTTAATTAAAAATTATGAGAAAAGGAAATTAGATCGCACGATCCACCAATCAAACAATGAAAATAAAAAAGAAAAATTTTAAACAAGAAACTCAAACAAAACAAAAACCCATTTTCTCTCTCCTCTAATTTTTGTTTTCTTGATCCATGGTGGTGGTGCGGTGGTGGTGGTGAAGGAAAAAGAAAAAAAAAGAGAACCCATTGAGCCAAACTGATTAAAGATTAAATCTTGAATTGAAAGTTTTGATTTTTATCAGTTCTTGGATTATATTGAGGAAGAAAAAGAAAAACCATATTAGTTTTCATGTTAAATCTCCAATGCTGCGGTCTCTGAGAAGACCACAAGAACAAGAAGGAAGGAATTGTTGCATGATAAAGAACACAACTTTATCGAAAACAAGAAAAACCCAGAAAAGAAATAGCTGTATTGGTGGATCTTTAAAAGGTAAAGAAAGATTGGAGAAGAAAAGGTGCGGATCTGATGTTGAGTGGGCCATTATTGGGATTGAAAAGAGTCAAGAAAGAGCTGATTTTTTATTATTGTGGAGGTTGTGGTGGTGGTGCTGGTAGGATTGCGGTGGTGAGGCTGCATAAAAAAAGAATATGCAGCTTCACATCTCGCCTAGCATGAGAAGCATCACTATATCGAGCAGCAATAGTAGCGGCAGCAACAATGGGTTCATTGACTTGATGAAGATCAAGGTCGCAGCTCGCCATATATCTTATCGAACCCTTTTTCACACCATTCTTATTCTTGCTTTTTTGTTGCCCTTTGTCTTCATTCTTACTGCTCTTGTTACGCTTGAAGGTGTCAACAAGTGCTCTTCATTAGGTGCCTTTTTTTCCCCTTTCTATCTTCTTCACTGTTATTTGATTTAATTGAAATTTTCATGTTAGGTTATGTTGTTTTATGTTTTCATTGCATGAATTGATGGGTGGTTTTGGATCTTGATTTGATTTGGGTTAGTAGTTATTATTTCTTTCATGCTATCTCAGTTACTCTATCAATTGTGATTACCATGAGATGGATTGATTTATTTGCTTTATGTTTGTATGCCCATGTATGATGTTATTTCATATTCTGTTGCATTCATTTACATACTTGATCGTAGTTGAACACAGGTTGGCTACTTAGCTTGTTATGATCATTATTCTCTATACTATATGTTTAAAACCTTTGCGGGTACATATGTATATAGATGCACATAAATGTATCTGAATTCTATTAAATTAGTGATGATTGTTATTTGATTATGCCATATGTCATATCCTATAGTATTTCCTGCCATAATTATATTTGCATTGTTCTGCCTGCACTCCATATAACTAATTCATAGCTCAATCTTAGCTCAATCTTGAAATTTTCATGGATACTGTTATATTTTGATATAAACCAATAGTGGTTCTCCATTATGAATTTGAGATGGGTTTCATATTCGTTAATATCTGAATGCTAGGAGATTAGGTTCTAATTATTGTTTGTGTCAAGTATGAGTTTGTTAGATAGATTTCTCCTATGTTGTTTTTGGGGTCGAGATTTCAACATTGGATCCCAATTTAGATGAAGGCCTTACTGTAGTCCTTGCATAACAATGAGAATCAGTTATAGGACTCACCCGAAATTTATAATGTGCCCATTAGTAGTTGTAAAGTGGATTATTTTATCCTTCGTAATTGCATTCTATAACAGTTATTTTTCGTTCATTCAGCTGTCTCATTTAAATATTTACTTGCAAAAACTCTCCTTGTTGATGGGATTTCTTTTTCTGGTTTCTAATGCATGTTGTTGAAATTTAGTGGTTACTTTTGCATCTATATTTTTTTTACTGTCTATATTTGCTGGACCGGGTTCTAAATTCTCTTTCATTATGTTTCTATTGTGGTTGTGGAACCTATTTCTCATTATGCTTCCGTGTTTCAGATTGTTTAGGTAGACGATGGGGACCAAAGTTTGGCATAGGGGATGATTCAGGGGTAAATAACCTTCTCTCTTAATGTTCAATTTTTCAGACTAATTACATTGAACTCATATTTAGGGATCATTTCTCAGCCATGCATGCTACTAGTTTCATATAAGCTGATTTTCTTTCTTTCTTTTGGTGGTAATGGCACTTCAGAGGCTGGTTAAAGACTTCTACAAGATTCTCAATCAAGTAAACAAAGAGGAAATTCCAGATGGTCTGAAATTCCCTGATTCTTTTGATCAACTTGTGACTGAAATGAAGAGCAACCAATATGATGCAAAAACTTTTGCTTTCATGCTGAGGGCTATGGTATGTCCACTTTCACTCCAGTGTAATTATTTCTGGCAAATGTTTTTGTTTTCTTTTTTGCTGTTTATTTACTTGATACAGGAGTAGGGTTGGAAACTGGAGATGTTTCATTCTGAAATTGTGGAAACTATGTTTTCTTATGTTGTTTTGACTGGCTTTTATGAGGTCTTAATTTATGCAAAGGCTAGATAAGAATTGGAAAGAACTTCTTTCAGTTTAAGTTCTTGTTTTTTCTTTTGATGGCAGTCTTATTATTATTCGAAGATAATTGCTGAAATGTCTATAATCAGGTGAATGCAAAGTAGTATTGGGGTTATTCTTGTTGTTTGCCAAACAAAATGAGATTGTCTAGAAGGAAAGATGGAGTATGTAAGATACTTGGCTTTTCTTTTTTATATGCCTTCAAATCATGATTTTCCTGAAGGAATATCTGTGTTGAACTGAATTGTTTACTCAGACCCTTTTCTTTTTCAATGGCCCGAGCATTGAGGCTTGCAATCAGGCAATCTATTGGTGAACATGATTTATTTCAGAATATGAATGTTGAACATTAATTGATAAGATTTCTCTCTCTTGCTTTCTCTCTCAATGTTAGTGTTAGAAGTGTTTTTTACTTGAGTTTTGAAGATTGTGTATGAGTGATATGGTCTGGATCACATTGCTGTTGGCTGAACTAGCCCGCATGCCAAGTCTCACAAAGTACATTCTTATAACTTAGGACTCTGTTTTTTCTAAATTTTCATGCTTTTGTATCCTCCATGGTAATACAATGTAATTTTTGTCTAACTTATATTTATGCAACATATTTGTACCTGTATATGGGCAATTCGAATCTAATCACTCTTAGATTTATGGTTTTCATAGTTAATTTTTTTCTTAAATTAGTTGATACCTTTCCATGAATCACATTTACCAAATAATTTATGGCCTTTCTTCTCTGTATGCTATAAAATTCTTTGGTTGCCCTCAGTAACTGTGCCAATCTTAAACTTCTGTTCTTTTTTCATTGGCATAGTTCTCGTTCTTATTTCATTGGCATGGTTATTCTTGTAACATTTCTTGGATGCTTATGCTTATGGTTCTTCTCGCAACACTTTTATTAAACAAAGGATTTATCTGAATGAGTTATTTTTATTATTTCGTAAATTCTCCTGGGACACCCAAAACTAAAAAAATGTACATTCAGCATAAAATTCATAAATGCATGTTATAGAGCTACACTCAGTTTCTTATGACTAGCATAATTTTCATGTTTATGTTGGAGCATTTTAGGCATATGTCTCCATTACTACCTATTTGTTTTTGTCATTCTTGCTTAGAATACATTTAAGAAAATTATGTCAATTTATGCTAGGTTCAAAAGACAGTCATAAAATTGGCAAAAATGTTGACTGATACATAGACATATAGAATTTTTTCTGAAGAGTAAGCCTATTAGAGGTGCATAGTCTATGTTAGAAGCTTTAAAGCTTGCACCAAACTGAAGGGGAAAAGATAAGTTGAAGGAAGTGAAGACCTAAAGCTCCAAAAATCATGAAATACACAGCAACTAGAAAAACTAAGGTATGCAAAAACCATGTGAACTAGATAATCAGAAATATTATTGGCAATTAAACATCTGTTTTCTTTTACCACAACCAGCTGCTTAATTACATTTTACCATGCATCTGCATTGAAGATGCAGTTGCAGCTGTCCAAGCTAAAAGTTTCACACTACTCCAAGATATCTATTCCAATTATCAAATTCAAAACTGATGTGAGTTTCAGGGAAGTAAAACTCTTAGGAGGGAATGACATGTAACTCAGTGGCTGCTGAACTATGTAACTGTTCTAAATGATCCATTGGCAAAAATGATCCATCACATTTACAAATAAAGGACTCATTTCAGCCTCAGTAAAAATTTCATTGTGTGGGTTAGATGGATAATCTTTCTCCACCAATGGCTAGTCTTGCAGTAGTAGCAAGGTCTGTGATGCTGAGTCCTTTATGACTACTTGTGGATTTCTTATACCTTTCATCTTCTCCATACCCATAATGTTTATTCATAAAGAGCCAGCTATAATTATATCTTCTTAAGTTTTCAGATGTTAGAAAGTTATCTCAATTCTCAGTTTGCTTCTCATGTTAGAACGAAACTCCCAAATGCATCTAGTCACTCCAACCACTCTTCCAGGGAAAAGAATCACTGGTATCACTCTTATGTACCATATACTTTACTGGAAGAAAAAGGTGACTAGAACATGATTTCTTATGCAATTACTCTCTCCGAATTCCAACATTCTGCAGCTAGAAAGGAATATCCTCTGAATTTATAGAATGAATTGAACTTTAGCCTTTGTTTCCCAGTCAGGCTCTTCTACATCTAAGATTTTGCTGGAGCATAAATTTTATAAGTGGCTCATGTTGTAGGCAGTACAACGCTATTTTAAATAAGGATTTCTCATGTAACTAGCTATTTTGGGCCTCTGTGTGTGCTGTGTCAGAGCATCTTCTTAGCTTTAATTGTTGCTTAATGCACCAGGGATTTGTTCTTTCATATCAAGCTTCTGAAACTAAGGTTTGATTAATTACTTCCTTAATTTCCAGGTGAGGCTGAAATCAATCTGTTTGTTAGGGCTAATTCTTGCATTCTCCTAGTCATATTGCTGTGTAGATTAGGTACCTCCAGGATAGCGTAGACATTTTATGTTCTCAAAAACGCTAATAAGGGGCATTTCTTTTATCACCAAGGTGAAACTGGGCATTGTCGTACACTAGGGGAGAATGCATTGACTGAGTGTGGACCTATGTTATCTTCATTGTCGATCTGTAATTAAGTGGGGTATCTTAATCGTCAATGGTTTGCAAGTCGCAACATGGCTGGGGTCGGGGAGGAACACTGATCCTGCTTTGTAAAAGTTGTATCTACGTTGTTTTTCTATCTATATGTTGTTTATTTTAGTCTGGTTGATTAGATGATTATTGCTGGATCAATTATTTACTTTATCTACATGTATGTACTTTTTTTTTTTGGCCTTGATGCTTGTTGCCATGTTCGTGTACACACATAAATGAGTAAATACATATAGAGACCAGATAGTGCAGCTACCCCCTACTCCTCAAAAGCAAAATAAGAGAAAACAAATACTGATCGGTTAATTAAGAGCATGGTTCCAGCTAATGTCTTTCTTTTTTGCACAGATGGAGAAATTTGAGAGGGAAATTAGGGAATCTAAATTTGCAGAGCTGATGAACAAACATTTTGCTGCAAGTTCCATTCCAAAAAGCATCCACTGCCTCTCACTACGTTTGACCGATGAATATTCTTCTAATGCTCATGCACGCAAACAGTTACCTTCGCCAGAGTTTCTTCCTTTGCTCTCTGACAATTCTTACCATCACTTTGTTCTGTCAACCGATAACATTTTAGCTGCATCAGTTGTTGTCACATCTACTGTCCAGTCATCTCTAAACCCTGAAAAGATAGTCTTTCATGTCATTACTGACAAGAAAACTTATGCGGGAATGCATTCATGGTTTGCACTAAACCCAGTCTCCCCTGCTATTGTTGAAGTGAAAGGTATTCACCAGTTCGACTGGTTAACAAGGGAGAATGTTCCAGTGCTTGAAGCTGTAGAGAACCATAATGGTATCAGGAATTACTACCATGGCAATCACATTGCAGGGGCCAATCTCAGCACTACAACTCCGCGAATGTTTGCTTCAAAATTGCAGGCTAGAAGTCCAAAATATATATCCTTACTTAACCATCTTCGCATATATTTACCAGAGGTAATGAGATATAATGTTAAACATTTATGTTTACCTCACTGGGAAGCCGGGAATTTTGTTATTTATGGACAATCACAAAGAACTGGAAACCAAAATGGGAAAATAATGAAAAGGAAAACAATAAGGGAAATAAACCTATGATGCTTTATATACCTTTGAGCTGTCATTGTGCGTGTAAGTAGCAACATAAACTGGATTCTCATTTTGATTTCTCTGCCCTGCTTTAAAAATGTGTAAGGAAAAAAACCTCCCCTTAAACCTGCTCTGATTGAAGTGTGCATCCTGATGTTATGTAACTTGTGGCATCAAAGGTGTGGCAGGAGAATTCCAGCTTTCCACTGGCCAAACAAGTTATGAAAATAGTTAAGGGAAACTTCTCAATGATACTGGGATTCTATTGGGGCATTCACTAAATTTATATTGGAAGGGATAACCTGAAAATAAAATGTGCAATATTCATGCATGTCTATTTTTACATGGTTAAGGTATGATGTTTTCAGCTGAACAAGGTTAATATAAGAAGTGACATTTTGACGATTTTGCTGAACTTGGAATGGTTATAAAATTATTGCTTGTCAGGATGTATATTTCCTCATTATTTGTGCATCATAATTGGTTATTCTACTGAGGTCATTGTTGTATACTTGTATGTTTTAGTTTTGGAGTACTTCTGCAAAATTCTTGTGCTGATCGTGTATAATCAACAGCTCTTTCCAAACCTCGACAAGGTGGTCTTCTTAGATGATGATGTTGTCATTCAGCGTGATTTGTCTCCACTTTGGGAAATTGACCTTCAGGGAAAGGTTAATGGTGCTGTTGAAACATGTAAAGGAGAAGATGAATGGGTAATGTCCAAGCATTTCAGAAACTACTTCAATTTTTCTCATCCCCTCATTGCAAAGAATTTGGACCCTGATGAATGTGCATGGGCTTATGGAATGAATATATTTGATCTTCATGCGTGGAGGAAGACGACAATAAGAGAAACCTACCATTCCTGGCTGAAAGAGGTAAGGTCTTTCCCACTCAGAGCTCAACCTATTCACTTGTGTAAATCCTTTTGCTTTCTTTATCCAGTTGCTCCTTGGTTCGTTATGAAAGATTAAGACATAAGAGAAGACTGCACTGAATCTTGCAAATGGGTTGTCTACACCCATAAGTTGTATACTAGCTTCTGCATGAAAACAAATCTCGAAATTGTTCTTCCCATTTGCATGAATTTGTAAACCATCTCTACCCTCAATGTATGAATTTCATCACTGCGAATTCTTTGATCAATCTACTCAAATCTTAGAATTCACTGTTAATTCTTTCCTCTATCTATTCAAATCTTAGAAATTGGAATATGTCATTCTTATGCTGAAAGCATTAAACATTTGAAACTGTGTTATTCCTAGAAATAGTGAAATATTTAACTGGAATTGATAACTTTTCTTGGTAATATCCTTTTCAAAGGTTTATCCATTCTTGGTAGTATCAGTGAAATATGAAACTGGAATTTAGGTCTAATATGTAATATTCTGAGTACAAAAACATTTAATATTTGATTTCTGGATGGCTGTTTAGTGCTGTTGGTAATGAATTGTTTGGTTTTTTTCTGCAGAACTTGAACTCAAACCTGACAATGTGGAAACTTGGTACACTGCCACCTGCATTAATTGCATTTAAAGGTCATGTTCATCCAATTGACCCATCTTGGCATATGCTTGGTTTGGGTTATCAGAATAAGACCAACATTGAGAGTGTGAAAAATGCTGCTGTAATCCACTACAATGGCCAATCAAAACCGTGGCTGCAGATTGGCTTTGAGCATCTCCGACCATTTTGGACAAAGTATGTCAATTACTCCAATGATTTTATTAGAAACTGCCATATCTTGGAGTCGTAGTTGGTCACATTAGGTCCATAGCTGCTATAACCTAGAGGTGGAACAGGAAAAGACAAGTGATCTTGTATCACGATCGGTTATTTCATGGCTCGGAATTTTGTCAGATATCTATTTGAGAAGGCAAGCAGAATATTTGTCTAGAAGGGCAAAGTGTTTCAGGTATAAATTTGCTGTCGTCCCTCACACTTTTGCATGAAAGGCCTGCATCATGAGCAAGGACGCGAGATTCATTCTTTCGATCTGTAACATAGCAATCCATCATTTGATTTTTTGGTTGCAAAAAAGGATTCTATTATTGGCCTTCCTGCAGGAGGTCTAGCCTGATTTCTTGGCACATATATATATATATTTGAATAAAGCGTTATACACAGAAGATCATATGCCAATGCATTGTGCTGATGAAGAGGAAGGCTTGAAAGCAGGTCTTTTTTGAGGGCTGGCTCATTAGCCCACAAATGATTAATCCCTTCAATTTTTTCCCCTGTTGTTTAATTTTTGTTAGTATGCCCCATTTTTTCCCCAGTTATTTTGATATCATCTTGGTGAATTTTAGGTGTAGGAAAATGGAGATTGCTTTGTTACAGGTCCCATTGTATTGGGGAACTATTGTTAGGTTATATATCGGTATTTGTTATGTACGATTATGAGATACACTTGAAATGTGCAGAAAATTCTTTTTCCAATGCCATTCTTGTCTCTAATTAATGGAGAAGTCGCAGAAGAGCTGATCATCCATGTCTGCATTACTTCCATCACTCTCTTCAAATCAATTCGTTTGCTTCTTTTTATCTAAAAAAGAGAATTATTTTACTAAATTGAAATTCTTCAAAAAAAAAAAAATCGTCAAGATTCAAATCCTGAAATTTTTTGCACTACGAAACAGATACTAGACTGTTATGCCACTACTTCCAATCTTCAATGGCTTTCATTCTCCAAATGTACAAGATGGTGATGGTTAGTCCATGATCAACTCATATGTTTTTGCATAATGTATTAAATGTAATGTTTTGGCAGCCCATGTTTTGCACACAGATTCTGACCAGATTTCATTTGACTTCCAAGTTCCATGTATCACATAATAATGCCTGTAAAAACATGAGGTCGTCTACTAACAACTTTCTGAATTGGATGTTCTAAAAAGACTTGTAAATGACAATACCTTTGAGATTTGAAAAGAGATCATTACAATATTTTTTGAGCAACAAAAGAGATAATTACAACAGAAACTAGAAAATTCTTTAGCAACAACAAGAACAATAAAAAAATAATCTTGTTCTTGGAATTTCCTAAGTTGATGATGACAAGAAATTGTCTTTCTTTAAGCATCCAACAAATGACTTTGGTGTTCTTTATGAATTTCTGATCTTTCCAAGTGGAGGTTTCTTGTGCTTAACACATTTTCTTTTGTTTAATGTCCCACATCTGATTGGACCTTTTCATTGTTAAATCAATAATTTTCTTCTTTATTCAAAAAAAAAAAAAATCATTGTTAAATTAATACATTTTTCTTTTGATGGGAGTTGAATTAATAAATAAATTAACTAAATGATTATGATTGGACTCCTGTCATGTAGTTGCATTATATGAATTATTAGTTGATTCTATCTTAAGCTGTAATGGAAGAATCTGAAAGGTTCTTTGACAAAAACAACCACCTAATCAACTTATATGAATGAAATGTAAATTATCACATGATAATCACACCTCAACACCCATTAACTAAAATAATGTACATTTAAAGTATTTATATTTTTTTAATAGTAGCCTAATGGTTAAGTGTCATAGCATAATATGGAAAAATGGGGTGATTGGAAAATCAAATTCTATTTTTTATCAAATATTTTAATCTCATAATGAGTTGTTTTATCATCAATTTTAACTAGTTTAGACAAAATATTTCAATTTAAAGAGTAAAGATTGTATAAGTTTGATACTAATTCAGTTGCCATGATAAACTTCAACTCTAAACCTATTGATATCCTGAAAGGAATTATACTACTAGACTATTCAACCTTTTGCAACAATATATGTATTTAACTTTTTAGAAACAAAGAAAGGAATATAAATATATAAACAACATTTTAAATTAAATTTTTAATTATTTAACAAACAAATAAAAATTATAAAACACGTTTGCTATAACTAGGCATAATTTTTTTAAAAAGACTGCATTTGCAATTGACATTGTCCTCTTGTTCTTATGTGGTTCTATAATATATTTGGTCAGAGTTCACATGAAAATTCATAATCTGTACAGTTCTCCTGTCCAGAATTTGGCTGCCTTCAGTTCCCCTGTTCTGACCATTCAAATTGATTCCATGCATGGACCCAATACATGTCAAAATGCTAATTTCTACAGCATAAATCTCCAAAAATGACTTTGATTGCTACCCAAAATTCAATATTTTAATTACATGCATATAACCCTTATTGCTCTATGGTTATATCTAATCCAATGTATTTGCTTTTATATTAATTAATGGCTCCATAACTATCAAAGAATCACATTAAAAGAATATTATTAGTGAAATCTCCTCAGTAATTCATTCGACTTAAAATCTAAAATAGTTGAAATTCATGTGATCACTAAATATCGAAAACATTAATAAAAAAATAATATATTTCAATAATTTAATAAGTGAACAAATTTATTTTATATTTTTTAGACAGAAATTTTATTTTATATTTAAAGTATAGGTTATATACATATTTTAATAGAAAAAGTTAAAACATAACTGAATTTCTTCACTAACTAAAATTGTAAAATCTTATTAATTTTTTTCTTATGAAATATAAAGTATAATTTTTTTTTTTTTTTTTTTTGGGGTAGAATCCAATGTGAAAATCAAATTGAACAAAATAAACAAGCAAGCAAACAAAAAAAGATTGAAACGTTGGCTTGTACAAAAAGGGAAAGAAACAATGCATTTTAATAATAACCAATACAATAAATAGAATGAGGAACATGGTAAGGCAAGGCAGGAGAAACTGAAAGTACCACTTAGGCCAAACAAGTTGAGTGAGTCGGTCTTTGGTATAAAAATTTAAAAGGGCAGAAAATGTGTCTGTACATTTCCATGGTCCTAGGAGATTGCTAGCAGAGCAGGCAAATGAATGTATGCATTGACCATAGATTTGGAAGACTCTGAAACTCCGAGATAGCCTCTTCTCTGGGGATTTATTTGATATCTTTTTCTCCTTTTTTCATTCACTATTGTTATACATACGCATACCCATCATTTCTTCTCTTCTTCTTTTTCTCTTTCTTTTTTCTTCTTTTTTTCTTGAGCTTGAATTCTTTAGCCAAAAACAAGATTGACCCAGATCAGTTTTTTAGACAAGTAAGCTAACCCGTTAAAGGTTTTGAATTATTTTGAAGAGTTTGTTTTGGTTTTTGATTGGTTTTTCATGGCCAAGTTGAGGTTTTGAGTTGACTTTTGGGTTCTTATATTCTTTCTTTTTCTTAAGTAGCTATTGAAACAACAATTGATTAAATTGATTTGGAGCAGACCCAGTTCAATATTGCAGGAAGATTTGTGATTTTTGGTGATTTGTTGGTTTAGTTGGTATGTGTCACTGTGTATGTGTTTGTATGTTTCTTTCCCCACCTTTCTCAAGCGTGATTTGTTGTAAGAAAATGATCTCTATTTTTGGACAGGCTCAAGTGATCATATTTGATTTACTAATTTTGGTTCTGGAAGTCCTAATTTAAGGCTATATCTTTGCTGCTGTTTTTCCCTTTTGGCTCTAGATTCCATTTCAGTACTTATGTATCTTTAAGTCTGAAATTATAGGGGGTAAAGTACCAGTCTTTCTGATTCTGTTTCCATTTTAATTTGGCAGAATTATTACTAATTCAGGATCTTGGTGATTTGTGAAGACCATAAACAAGTGCTTCTAAGTGGGTTGTTGATTTCTGACAGAAAATTCTATCAAGGCTTTGAGAATATTTTGTATTGGAAGTTGGTAATTTTCTAAAAATGGCTGCGGTGCAAAATCAGTTAGAGATCAAGTTTAGATTGACTGATGGATCTGATATTGGTCCCAAAAGCTTTCCTGCTGCTACAAGCGTTGCAACCTTGAAAGAGAGTATTCTTGCTCAATGGCCTAAAGGTGGGTTAAGCTTTATATTTCACTTGATAATTTCAAATCATTATTTTTCTTGCAAGCAATTTTAAATTTCAGAACGAAGAACCTTAACGTATTTCATAACTTTTTGTCCTTTTGTGTTGAATCATTTGTGTATGCACTATCCAGCCTTTAGAATGTAGGCACCATACAAAATTATAAAATCATCAAATTGGTGATTACCTTACTGAAGCATCGCATTTAAATTTCTTGATTGTGTAGTCTTTTGAAGGCGAACACTCAAATTCCATGTGTGCCACGATCATGTATCCAGGAGGAGCTTGGGGGCCGGCCCCTTTGCTGGTTTGCCTCCCTTCCATATTTGTTTTGGCAGAAAATATACTGTGATATCCATGGAAGTAGATTATAGGCTTCTTTGAAATTTTGGATGTATATGGTGCGTAGAGGATGGTTTATTGTTTAGATGAATTTGCATTAGTGTTGCCTTACCTACTATGATTGTGGTGTGGTTGGATTTTCATGGAGATCTTTGTGTTTCGTTGCAATTGTAAGGACAATATGCAGTTGTATTCTTATTCATATTGATAAGAACCTGTAATTAGTTCTATACTGTTACAAGCAATTGCCCAGTTCAGTCGGCAGCGCTTCTTTTGTTTTGCTTGTTTATCATCTATCTCTCCTTGCAATGTCTACAGTGAAATAATTAGAGATTGCTAGCATAGTGTAGCACCATGGAGAGACCAAATGTTGATTTGGGTTGCGATTGAGGAATCATATTGGTTTTAACTCTGTGGTATGTACAATGTAATTTTCTTTCTACTTGCAGCTGATATGCAAATTACTGGCAAGCTGGAGAGCTGAGTGGAAAATAGGATTGCAGAGCTATATATTGCTCATTGATTGTGGAACTATTTCTCAGTCTTTAATTTATATCTGCTTTCATTCTTTTCTAATCATAATGTGTTACTCTCATGAACTTCGATGCATTTTTACTTTTTAGTACTCGGTACTTTCTGCTTAGTATATTGAAGTCGATTCAACCTGTTATATTTTTGACCAGAAAAGGAGAATGGACCAAGGACCGTGAAAGATGTCAAATTAATAAGTGCGGGAAAAATATTGGAGAACAACAGAACAATAGGGGAATGCCGGAGCCCTCTGTGTGATATCCCTGGTGGAGTTACAACCATGCATGTGGTAGTTCAACCATCTTCCTCAGAAAAAGGTACTAGTAATCTCTCTGACCTACCGGAAACCATAGCCAAAGTTGCACTTTATATTTCTTTTTTCCCCTCTTCCTTTGAGCAGTATGGAACTTTAAAATTGTAAGTTTTTTGTTTGTTTCTAAAATTTTGAACAGGTATCTAGCCTCCCATAGGCCTTTTTTTTTTTTGTATTTTTTAATAAACCTCTGTAGGGCTGCTTTTTTTCAATCCCCAAAAAGAAAGTTCTTTATGGTCTGAAGAACGGCAGCCCATCCAATTTTCTTTTGTTTTTTTTTTAATTTATTTTGGACCATTAGCTGCATGTATGAAATATTAAGGGATAAGGACAACAAGTAGAGATTATTATATTTGTGTGAGCCCTAAAACGCTCCTTCGAAACAATAATTTATGTCCATAACAGAACAATAACTTATGTTACTAATGCCATTATTGGTCATCTGAAGAGGGAAAACACTACCTGCTGCCAACTACATAACATATAATTGCATTGGCTTTTTATCATTGTCAATAATTTGAATTGATTATTCTACTAGTTTCTTTTTAAAATAAATTTAATTGTGACACTGTAATAATTATTAAAGTTTCTTATTTGAATTTTATCTTTCTGGTGGAGCAGAAAAGAAATCAGCAGACCAACCTAAGCCGAATAAATGCGTTTGTGTTATATTATAATTACAGCTCTTTGAGTGGGGATGATATCAAGGTAAACGTAGTTGTTTGATGTCTCTTTCATCACCATTATCACTCTTGACATTAGTGTCCTAATTCTTTTTTCCCTTCTTTTTTACATTATAGAAGTTGAGAGTTTGGAGCTGGTTTAGATAAAAGTGCTGGTGAATTCCTAATTGATAAGAGGCAACAGCATCATGCATGTATATCGTAGATCATATTTGGTGCAGGTCTTTGCCTTCTTCTTATAGTTGAGCTTCAATCCATTTGTTATACCATGATAAATGTCAAGTTTGATTCAACTCTGCCTGTATGCAACTATAAATCCAATTTATATGTTGAAAATTTTCTCACAGGTGCATATTCTCATGTTTTTCATTTCAAATTTGTCATGTTGTATTGTATCATTCGTGGTTGCACAAATTTGACCAAGTTTTTTAAATTTATGTCTGTGGTCATTATTTTACTGTGTTGAAATTTGAAGCACGTAAAGCTTCCAACTTGTTGGTGGAATGGATTAAAATTCTTGGTTTGTCCTTCACAAAATACAGCTTTGTGCATTTGAACGTTTGAGGAAATGTAGTTTGAAGAGACCTTGTTTATAAAAGGATCTTGAATTCTCACTAGATACTTCTTAACTTTATCTGAAGTGGTTAGAATTTTCTGAACTCAAAAACCTTCGGTTGATCTCTTTGCATTTGGAACTCTCCATGCCATACACTCTGTAAATGCTGCTTAAAACATGAAAACCTTTTTTCTTGTGCAAATACATAATGTAACTTGATTTTATCAATGTGTATTTATAGATGTTGAAATGTTCTCCACCAAATGCTCAAATAAACAAGTCAAATTTGCTGAGAGGATTAGAATTTTATGAGTAGTTGCTCAGTTATTTTATGAGTTATTTTTTTTTTAATTTTTTTATTAATATTATTATTTTTTTCAATATTGCTTCCTTCCACCCTGGATGGTCCCTGGAATTTTTGATACATTACATTACTGCGGATGGGAGTGGGATTTAGCTGTATGGAGACATCTCTAGATGTATGGTGGTAGGTCTAAAAAATGTCCTTTTAGCTAAGAGAGTGCAACTGGGCTGTCATGAAATTGTCAAATATGGTGGTTTAGAGGTACTTTTTAGGTTCGTTAAGATTGAAGTATTTGACTTGTTTTTTTTGCACACTTGTTAGTCATTTACCAAATCAGCACCATTAAGCCATCTCCAACCATCAGCAATAAAATAGTGATAAATTTACATCAAAATGCAATTTCTACAATAATTTTTCTCCAATCAATTACACTATTTTTAACACCAAAAAAAATATATTCTATATTTTTTTATATCTCATATTATAATATTTAAATATTTATCACAGTACACCTATATTTATATTCTTTTAATAATTTCATGCAATAATAATATATTTTGGTATTAATCAAATAATTTTAAATTAATAAATGTTATTTGTAATGAATGTTGTTTTTAATGTAAAATTATTTAAATTTACCGTATAATTTTGTAGTATATATTATATTTATTTGTTTTATATATATTAAGAAAAATATTTTAAATAAAATAAAATAAAATTTTGGACTAAATTGAATATACTAAATGTTAATAATATAATTTAAAAAAAAACTCAGCAAAATGCGTCAAGTGAACATGGCCTACGCATATTTGCATTGGCTATGTTCATTTGCACAAAAATGGATTTAGAAATAGGTATGGGTTGGAGAGAAAAAATCCATTTTTTCCCTATAATAGATATGCGTTGGAGTTGCTCTTAGAGATGAGCTACCTACATATTCACAGTTAAGTGCATAAGCAGCAGGTGATTGCTAGAAATGGGAGGAATCATACTAGTCTTGCATTGATCTTGATCAAGATTCAAATCCTCATAACTTTTATTCTTTTTTTTTTTTTTTTTTTTTTACATGGATGCTTCAATTGCAAGAAATGCCAACTTTCTACAAGGTCTTAACATGTTCAATTTAAACCTCCAAGATTCAAAATTTTATTATTTTCTTGGATCATGAACCAGTACTCCCCTAACAAGAAAATGCCACCTTTCTATAAGGAACTTGAGAATTGATAATTCATATTTCCTGCCTTTCAATTCATCATTTTATCTGATGAAATCACTTGGTTATCTCTAAAAATTCAACAAGCAAACGATATGTCGTTTGTTCATAGAAACAGTATTATTATTTCATTCTAATATCTTATAAATCCGATTAAGCTCTACATCCATCTGGTCTCATATGTTAAAAGCAAAAAAATTGGTCAATTTTTTATTTTTAATGTTTAAATTCAGCAATTAAAATATTTAAATATGATTAATTATTTCTATAGAATTCACAATGTCAAATTAAATAAGTATGATTAAATTCAAATGACAACTATAATAAAATATTAAATTTAATAGAAAATGCTCAATTACATTGACAAGTTTTTTTAATCAAGCATAACAGTCCTTGTACTTTTTTTTAGTTGTTCAAAACACACACACTAGGTCAGAGACATGACACACTTTTTTACAAAATCATGACAATTTTGTAAAGGTTGCTACAAAATATATGCAACAAACGCTGGGTTAGGAACAACGCACTTCTTCACAAAATCATGACAATTTTGTAAAGGCATGCTAATTCATATAACTCAAATACACACACTTCACAACTAATATGGGATCCCGAACGATTAGCCCACTCCCCGATTTTTGTGAATGGAAAACACCACACTGCAAATGTATTTTTTTTTTCTAGATCACCGTATTTGAATTTATTAAATTTACTAGATTTTCATTAATTTATTTGATTTGATTAGAATTAGAAGGGGTTTTGATTAATTTAGTGTGATTTGGATAAGACTATAAGAGCCACAAAAATTTATTAACAATTAATTTAATATAACTACTTACACTATCACTTGAACTTTAGATATTGCTTAAGTGATAATAGTTCCTACCAACGATTCTAACAATTGTTGATAATACATTTTATGTTAAATTTAATTATGTCAAATCAATATTGAGTACATTTTTGAGTAATTTATGTGCAAACTTGGTTATAAATATGTTCACATATTTTGTAAAATAAAAATTCTAAGTTTTTCAATCACATGTCTAATTAAAATATATAATACAAGTTTAAAAAAACAAGGTTAACAGTCAGAGATAGGATACATTTCTTTACAAAATCATGATAATTTTGTAAAGGCTGCTATAAAACATATACAACAAACACTAGATCATGAATAATATATTTCTTTACAAAATCATGACAATTTTATAAAGGCGTGCTAATCTATATAACCCAAATACACACACTCCACAACTAATGTAGGATTCTGAAGGATCAGCCCACTCCCCAATTTTTGTGAATAAGAAACACCACACTGCACACACTACAAATGCATTTTTTTTTTCTTGATCACCATATTTGAATTTATTAGATTTACTGGATTTTCATTAATTCATTTGATTTGATTAGAATTAGAGGGGATTTTGATTAATTTAGTGTGATTTAGATAAGACTATAAGAGCCACAAAAATTTATTAACAACTAATTTAATATAACTACTTGCACTATCACTTGAACTCTAGATATTGCTTAAGTGATAATAGTTCCTACCAACGATTCTAACGATTGTTGATAATACATTTTATGTTAAATTTAATTATGTCAAATCAATATTGAGTACATTTTTGAGTAATTTATGTGCAAACTTGGTTATAAATATGTTCACATATTTTATAAAATAAAAATTCTAAGTTTTTCAATCACATATCTAATTAAAATATATAATACAAGTTAAAAAAACAAAGTTAACCAACTTAAACTTTTTTTATTGTTATTTTGGATTCGTAATTAATCCTAAAAATCTATAAAAATTAACGTATATTATTCTCTGAGTGGCTTTATTTAAAAAAAATGTATATTTTTTACTAAAAAAGTATATGAGCATCTATGCATTTTTTTTCCTTTCAATTAAGCCAAACTTAGCAAAACATGAGCAAATCTGAAATTTAATTGAACAAGTTGAGAATGGAGATTCTTTGAAGCTCTCTCTCTATGTGTAAACCATATGTAGCTATTACAAAATTTCCTTTTTCAAACTAGGTTGGATTAAAAAAAAAAGTTGAAGTTTTTAGGCCAAATTAGAGCTTTAAGGTAAAATTTGAAATTCAAATCCGGCCCAAATTCAACTTATGTGCATTTTTAGTCCTTTGTCGACAAATTTCTCATAATTTTAGGTCTTTCTTAAGCATTTTTTTGAAATAAAAGGAATATATATAAAACTAAGAAACAGGGGATACATCAGCAAAGACAAAAAAGGCATAATTGCTGATGAATATACTCAAACTACACCATAATATATATTTTCTAAAACAAGAATAAAATCTAATTCTTAAAATTAAAAGCAACAAAATTTAGATGTAAGATTTGGAGTTCTAATTTTATGTGTGGAAAAATATTTATTAGGAGAGATATGTTCCTTTATGGTGTTCACTTACTTTGAATTTTGAAATAATAAAAATCTATGTGATTACTGGATAGTAAATATCAAATAAAAAATGACAATTAAAAAATTACATTGGAGAAAAATAATTAATTTTATAATTTAGAATTTTTAACTTTTAACTAATTTAATTTGACCCGAATAAGATAATAAAAATGTTAAAAGCATCTTAACAACTAATTTAACATAATTATAATAACTAGGGACTAAAATTTAAACGCATATTTAAGTGAAAATAATCTATGGTAGACCATTAGTTTTTTTTTTAAATTTTTTTTCATCCACTAATTTTAGGAAACTGACAAAAAAGAAACCAAAACTTATAAAATTGTCTATCATCTCCATTCTCTTCCCTATCCCTACCACGATCCATAGTTCCATACTCAAAATCAGCCACGTGTGCACCCATTGTAGCAAAAACACAAACAAAAACTCACCCTCCTCTGTACATCCAAATAAAAATTTCTCGAGCTTTCATGAACGCTCCACGACAACATCACTTCCCCTTCTCTTATTAAAGCAGACACTACGCCCACTTCTCCTTTAGAACCAAAAACAAAATAAAGGAATCACAATTCCCTTCTTTATTATGTTCATTTCAATTGCTTCGTACCCACTCAATCTCAATTCCTTCGAATAAATTCAGCTCAACCCTTTCACTTCTGCTCCAGCAATGGCGGCAGCAACAGCCACTACGTCTTTTAATGGAGTAAGCATTTGCCCACCACATCAAAGTAGAAGTAGCAGAAACGCATTGTTTGCTCAATCTTTAAACTTCCCTTCAAGGCCCAGTTCTTTAAACTCGCTTCAATTGAAAAATAAACAGAGGAATCGTTCTTTTAGTCACCAGAGGATTTTCACCACTACTCGAAGATCTTTCGTCGTTAGATGTGATAGTTCTTCTAATGGAAGGGTAAAGTAATCTTCTTTTCTGTTATACTGATTTGGGTTTTTGTTAAATTTTTCATTTCTTTGATAAATATTTAATTTTTGTTGTTTGAACAGATCACTCAACAGGAGTTTACTGAGATGGCATGGCAAGCGATTGTTTCATCTCCTGATGTGGCTAAAGAGCACAAGCATCAGATAGTAGAGACTGAGCATTTGATGAAAGCATTATTGGAGCAAAAAAATGGGCTTGCTAGAAGGATCTTTTCGAAAGTTGGAGTTGATAATACTAGGCTTTTAGAGGCTACTGATAAGTATATTCAAAGGCAACCGAAGGTAATTTCTTTATTTGGGTTTTCAATCTGGGTTTCTAATTTCAGGTGCTTTTGGCATAACTACATATTTCAATACATGAAATACTCGGCATGCATTCAATTTATTAACTATTCATGCAATGTCTAAATGACATTACATGTGTAGTTGGGCATAGTTCTCTGTTGCTTTGGGTTATTAGAATGTAAAGTCAGAATTCAGATATCTCAGGTTCCACCATGTTTTGAGCATGGTATAACTCAGGCCTTGTTTGGAATAAACAATGTGTAAGAATTCAATTCAAGTTAATTGCAAAATCAGTTTATTTTTGGCATGAGTTCATTTCTTTCAGAATGGCTAATTCTAGCAACTGCAGCTTTCCAAATATGATAATTAGCTAAATAGTTGACACTTTAGACTCTCCGAACATACTCTTAGTGATATAAAACAAATGAGATATTCCAACATGTAGTTTGTTCATTAGTTAGATAAACTTGTGATTTTTAAGTCTTCATCATTGCATGTAAAAATAACTTTTTTTTTTTAATAATATTCTGACTGGTTCGACTATCCAATTACACTAGGTTCTTGGTGAATCTGCTGGTTCAATGCTAGGACGTGATTTGGAGGCTTTGATTCAGCGAGCCAGGGATTATAAGAAAGAATATGGAGATTCATTTGTTTCTGTTGAGCACTTGGTTCTTGGTTTCTCTCAGGATCAAAGATTTGGGAAGCAGTTGTTTAGGGATTTTCAGATATCTGCGCAGACATTGAAATCTGCCATTGAATCAATAAGGGGACGCCAATCTGTAATTGACCAGGGTGAGAAGATATCTCCTTGAGCTCTATATGTTCATGTGTGGAAGCATGCATGCATCTATATATGTTTACGCTGCATATATGCTAGAGTTTCTCACTATTCCTTTTGTTTTCCTCTGTCCTGCATTGCACCTATTTAGTTAGATCAAAATTTTGGTTGCTCATGTACCAGGAAATTCAAGCTTAACTATTTAGCGTTGAACTATATTGTGGTTCAAACTTTAATTGTCAATCCTGAACCATCCATTTATTGTAATGCTGTGGGCAAACATTTTTCATCTCTTTTTGTTCATGAAATGCTGACGTTTACTAATAAAATTTGGTTTCTGTCATCTCTATTATTCATTTTACTACACGTGACAAATATTTTTGCATGGCTTTACCTGTTGGTTGTTACAGACCCAGAAGGAAAATATGAAGCACTGGAGAAATATGGTAAAGATTTGACAGCCATGGCGAGAGAAGGAAAACTTGACCCAGTGATTGGAAGGGATGATGAAATACGTAGATGTATCCAGATTCTCTCTAGGAGAACAAAGAACAATCCTGTGCTGATTGGTGAACCAGGTGTTGGGAAAACTGCAATTTCGGAAGGGTAAGCACTAAGTACAAGTTTGTATGTGCTTAGTGGGAAATTTATTATGGTTAGAGGATCGAGAAAAATGCGGTTCCTGACCAGTGTATGGTTTGTTTTGTCTGCAATCTAGCTGGCTACTCCCTATAAAACTTTTTTCTGGTTTTTCAACTTTGAAATTCAAAATAACATTCCGATGGTTGTGTGAACATTGTCTATAAGAAAGATGTTGATATCAATACATTGAGCATGTGCCAAGTCCTGATCATGCTCACTTGTTATGGACTTGGGCTGAGGTTCTGGATCCAGTTGGAAAATCTGTGGAGAATTGTTGAGTTATTGTGGTCTAATTTAAGTTCAAGCTGCAATAGATTTGTTGCCTTCATGGTTTCCTCCTTTCATCTGTATATTAATTGACTCTGCCCTCTGCCTATTTGACAGGCTTGCCCAGAGAATTGTGCAAGGGGATGTACCTCAAGCTTTGATGAACAGGAAGGTGTGTGCTTAATGTTCCAGTTTAATTCTGTTTCACTCACCCCCCTTTTTTCTCTTCCTCTGAGAAAGTGGGGTCATTACTGTGAGATCAGGCATATTGCGACATCCTTTGTGAGTATCTTGTCTAGCGTATCTGGTGCTTACATGTTCTTTCATATTGCAGCTAATATCTCTTGACATGGGTGCACTAATTGCTGGGGCAAAATATCGAGGAGAGTTTGAAGATAGACTGAAGGCTGTACTTAGGGAAGTCACAGAGTCAGATGGTCAGATTATCCTTTTCATTGATGAGATCCACACTGTTGTTGGGGCAGGTAATATAAATATCTTTTGATGAAAACTTCCATAACTTTGACATTCATTAAAAATCTAAAGGCTCGCAGCATGACAGTATGATACTAGCTGACCCTTCTATAGGAAGATAAACTTTTTAGAAATATTAGTAAAAATATGGATACTCATTAATGACTATTGTCAGGTGCTACAAATGGTGCTATGGATGCGGGTAATCTCTTGAAGCCTATGCTTGGTCGAGGAGAGCTGCGGTGCATTGGTGCAACAACACTGGATGAATATCGAAAATATATAGAGAAGGATCCAGCTTTGGAGCGTCGTTTCCAGCAAGTTTATGTTGATCAGCCTTCAGTTGAAAACACAATTTCCATACTTAGGGGATTGCGTGAAAGATATGAGCTGCATCATGGAGTTCGTATTTCTGACGGTGCTCTTGTGGAAGCTGCAATTCTATCTGATCGTTACATAAGTGGAAGATTTTTGCCTGACAAAGGTAAAACCAATGCACGCAGATATGTTACAGCCTGATGTTCAGTGACTGTGTTTCATGAAAATTTTTCTAAGGATGGTCAGTTTTGAATTGCTATAATTTATGATCAGTTAGCAATAGCAAATTCTATACCACTTTCTGATCCTCTTGAAACTGTAATTGCATTAAATAGCTAACTCAGTGTGTCAAATCAGTAAAAGCTAAATGTGGTGGGAAGAGATTCAATTGTTATCCCTGGGATTGAGGTGGATGTTGCAAAGGTTTTGTTTTGTTTGTTTTCTTTTTGAGTTTCATGAAGACTATCCTTGCTTGAAGATGAAATTTTTTTGTTTCCCTCTTATATTCTGCAATTTGCATCAATAAATCAAGTGTGCAAAATTCATTTTAAGCATATATAAGCTCCATGGATTGCTCATGCATGTTTCAAATTGCAGCTATTGATCTGGTTGATGAAGCAGCTGCGAAACTGAAAATGGAGATTACTTCAAAACCTACTGCCCTTGACGAGATTGATCGTGCAGTGTTAAAACTGGAGATGGAGAAGTTGTCTCTGACAAATGATACAGATAAAGCTTCAAAAGATAGGTTGAGCCGTCTTGAGGCTGAGTTGTCTTTATTAAAGAAGAAACAGGCTGATCTGACAGAGCAATGGGAGCATGAGAAGGCAGTCATGACACGCATTCAGTCTATTAAGGAAGAGGTATTGCTGTTATATTTCTTATTATCTTTCAATAATTTTCATTGGAAATGTCTTTAATCTTCACTTTGTGTTTGAACTAGTCTAATATTAGTCAGCAAGGTCTGAACAAAATAATTGTTTAATAGGACCCTGAGAGGGAATCAGTATTCTGTTTTCCAAAATGTTTTGAAAGAAGGGGTGTTAATCTTAAATCATATAAAAAAGCAAAGTAAAAGCATTATCTGATTTTCTTTTACTTAATGCAGATTGACAGGGTAAATCTTGAGATTCAGCAGGCTGAGCGTGAGTATGATTTAAATCGTGCTGCTGAACTGAAATATGGCAGCTTGAACTCTCTGCAACGACAGCTTGAAAATGCTGAGAAAGAGTTGGATGAGTATATGAGTTCTGGAAAGTCCATGCTGAGAGAAGAGGTTACAGGAGATGATATTGCTGAAGTTGTCAGCAAGTGGACCGGCATCCCTCTTTCCAAGCTCAAGCAATCAGAAAGAGAAAAGCTTCTACATTTGGAGGAAGAGCTGCATAAACGTGTGATAGGTCAGGATCCTGCCGTGAGAGCAGTTGCTGAGGCAATTCAGAGATCTCGTGCTGGTTTGTCAGATCCTCGGCGTCCAATTGCTAGCTTCATGTTCATGGGTCCCACTGGCGTTGGAAAAACAGAGTTAGCTAAAGTTCTAGCTTCTTATATGTTCAATACTGAAGAAGCCCTTGTACGAATTGACATGAGTGAATACATGGAAAAGCATGCAGTTTCACGGTTGATTGGTGCACCCCCTGGTTATGTAGGGTACGAGGAAGGGGGGCAGTTGACAGAGACAGTTAGAAGGAGGCCATACGCAGTTATTCTTTTTGATGAAATAGAAAAGGCCCATGCTGATGTGTTTAATGTATTCCTTCAGATATTAGATGATGGGAGGGTGACTGATTCGCAGGGTCGTACTGTTAGTTTCACTAACACTGTCATCATTATGACTTCCAATGTGGGTTCACAATATATACTTGACACTGATGATGACCTGCCCAAGGAGGTTGCTTATGAGACTATCAAGCAGAGGGTGATGGAAGCTGCAAGATCAGTCTTTCGACCTGAGTTTATGAACAGGGTTGACGAGTACATAGTTTTCCAGCCTCTGGATCGGGAACAGATAAACAGCATTGTCAAATTACAGGTAAAATTACTTTACTGCAAACATTCAATAGCATGAGCCATTTTTATTCGTCAACTTCCTTTTATGTTGCTTAGAAAAGCTGGAGATAAAAATATCAGTAGAGCATCTAAACTTTGATTGACCAATTGAATATTTGTAAAATCATTTTAGAAATTTGATTTTTGTCGAATCTTATTGACTCTTGACTATTCATATCATTAAGAGGTCAAATATCCTAATCCTGATGGATTTGGATGCTTTAGGATTGTGTAATTATGCATCTGTTGGTATACCGATGAGGTTTATTGGATCTTTAACAGTGTTCTATGAGTGCTACTGATTTTGCTCTGAAATTATTACATATTGTTGGAATTTGAATTTTGGGGTTTATTTCATCATATGCTTCTGCAAGATATTACATAGTATGTGGAGATGATTTTCTAATTTTATATATTTCTGAACCTTGCATTATGTGTCCATTACAGTTGGAAAGAGTTCAACGGAGGGTTGCAGATCGAAAGATGAAACTACAGGTGACTGAGGCAGCTGTGGAACTTTTGGGGAGTCTTGGGTATGATCCCAACTATGGAGCAAGGCCAGTCAAGCGTGTGATTCAACAGTATGTTGAAAATGAACTTGCCAAGGGAATATTAAGAGGAGAGTTTAAGGATGAAGACACTGTGTCAGTAGACACTGAGGTTACAGCATTTTCCAATGGGCAGCTTCCCCAACAAAAGCTGGTTTTCAAGCGGATTGAAAGCGATGCAGATAGTGCAACGGCGGAAAACAAAGCTCTTTCACAAACTCTTTGAATGTGTTATAGATTATCCTGAATATAAAATGTTTTAAAAATTATCTGAAGAAGATAAAATTATCTGAAGAAGATCCAAGGCATATAGTAATTGAAGAACTCATTTTGTACTACGTTTCGCTTACAGAAAATATATAGCCATTGTTGAAGAATTTCATTGACTTCTTGGCTTCCTAACATTTTCGTTTACCCCTTGGATGCTTCTCATCTGTTACCCATGCAAGAAAAATAAGAGAAACTGCCATACAAATACTTCCAGCATGTGAAAAAAAAATGTTAGTTCTATCTAACAATGAAAGTTAACAGGTGAAACAAACCAAGAATTTTGTATGTGTAGCAATAGGATCCTTATTATCTGGAAAAATGTAGGTATATGCTTTTGTTGTACTGTTTGATTAGTCTCAAGTTTCAGTTGTGATTCTTTCTAAAGTGTTTAGGACATATGAACACCTCAAAATTACTCCAAAGAAGCTAGACATGGGAGACTGGCAATGAAAAATTGGTAACTGGAGTTCAGCATCCAGCAGACCATAAAATCAGCTATTAATGCCAGTCAGGTTAGTGTATTCCTGACCTCGAACAATCAACCCCTCCTACGCAGATAGGTAGTTTCTATTGAGCTGATAATATGCTTGCTATACGTGAACTAATGCTCCAAGTGCTCAACTGGTTATCCCCTTCAGTTGTTACAAATGCTACATGCCGAGGAAAAATGAACCTAAACCTAAATCGTGCCCCTGATCAAATTATAACCAGGATTAAGGATACACAACCAAGAAAAACTTGGAAAGAAGACACTTGGAGGTTGCTTGATTTGTTTTCTGAGCATAGAAAAAGCCTCTAACAGCAGTGAGAGTACAAGAACAAGTTGTGGGATAACTTAATTACATACAAGTAAAGGTATACAAACAGTTTACGTTCCTATATCATTGTGCAATCAAGCACTCAAATTATGCAATTCCACTTTTGATTGCCACTGAATTTGTACAAATCTAACACTGGTGCCAGTCAGCTTACATTTTTTAGTCATCTTTGTGTTTTTTCCCCTAATGCCTGTCACATAAACTTGGAGATATTTGCTAATATATTTACATTTCAAGGTGAAACGACTATTTTCTCCCCTTAACCTTTTTCAAGTTCTGAAGCATCAATGCTCTTGTCTTGCCATCAGGTTTAAGACCGCTCCTGCGCATCTTCATATACAACTTCTTTGCAGATTCAAATTTGCCTCTTAGACACATTCCATGAATGACAGCATTGTAAAGAGAGACATCCGGTGCAACTATCTGAAGACAAACAAAGAAAAAGAAAATGCAAGATTTTCAGAATTTTGGAAAGCAAAGGCCATTAAATAATTGAAGGTTCTTCAACAAGAACAGAAGGTTCAAGCAAACAATTGCAAAGTCTACAAATTAATAAGATAGACAAGTTACAAGGACCCAAGTGTCCAAATGAAATTTAGCTCGACTTCTATTAATACACAGCCCATCCAAACACTGTATTTACTCTGAAGTGTGCACGCATGCCAACAGGGAAGGGATTGGGAGAAAGGAAGATAGTAAGCTTGCAATGCATTAATTTATTCTCATCTAGAAAGCTTGCCTATTGATTCAAGGATTTGATGTACTAAAAGGTCAAGGCTTTTGATCGTATACATTTTGCTGAAGACAATTAGGACACTCAATTATCTTCAATCATGTTCATTACCTGAAGTTTAAAAGATGTAACAAAGTTGATATCGAGTGAACACTGGAAAAGAATCAGCATGGAAGGTGGACAATCACATGCCACATTGGTCATAGCATGAGATTATTTAAGGTAAAATAGACTTAATTTAGAGCAGTGTTGCACAGAATGATAAGAACTGAACTTGCCTTTAGAATTTCTTCCACTTCATCCCAAAGAGATGCCCAGATGCAACTTCTTATCAGTGACAAATAGGTAAATGTATCTGGAGTGCACCTCTGGTGAATCATGTGCTCATAGACTTGCAATGCAACTTTCGGCCTTCTTGCAATCTCACAAGCACCAATAGCAAGATTGTAAGATGCGGTTGAGACTGGAAGTCCAGAAGCTTCCAACTGCCATAACAGTTGAAGAGATTTATCCCATAAACCAAGCTTCTGGCATGACATTAAGGCAGAGTTGTATAGATGTTCATTGATTTGAGAGCTCTGCTCTCTTTTTATGCTCTCAAAGAGCTGAAGAGCATCGGCAAATTCCTTTGCCCTATACAGACCATTTAGCAGTGCGTTCCATGTGTATGCATCTGGTGTGTGACCCAAAGATTTTACTTTTTCAAATACCCTGAATGCTAGTTTGTGTTCTCCAGCTTTTCCAAGCGAATTCATCAATGCATTGCATGCAATAAGATTTGGTTTCAGCCCACGATTCAACATATTTTGGAAAACATTTAAAGCCAAATCCCACTTCCCCTCCTTCGTAAATGCTCCAATTACAGCCTGCAATGTATCATCTCTTGGTTTAATTCCATTTTGATCCATTTCGTTGTAAGCATCAAGTGCTAGCTCATTCTGGCCACAACGCACGAATATGCTAACCAACAGTGAGTAAGTAATTTCTGTTCCATTATGATCATTTTCTATCATACTTCTCCATATTCTTTTTGTGTCAACCCAATTGTTGACTCTTCCACAAACAGATATCATTGTATTATAAACAATGACATCAAAATCATTCTCCTCTTTGGAAAACCCTCCTAATTCTGCAAACATATTCAAAGACGATTCAAAACCCTGCATATCTGCTACTGCTTTTAGTATTAAGGTATATGTATGACCTGTTGAAATCTCATTTTTCTTCATGAACTCAAAGACTCTCAATCCATGGTCAAGTAGTTTGTTTCTTATGAGGCAAGAAATAAGAGAATTGCAAGCATGACTATCAGGTCTCAGACCTGAGACCTCCATGGACCTAAATAATTCTAGTGCACTTCTAACCTTGTTGGATCTGCTAAGCATCAATATCCTTCTTGATAACACTTCTTCTTCCATTTCTTCTAAAAGATGTATTCTACTTTCATTAACAGTATCTATATTTCTTGAAATGTCTGAAGGTTGGACATTGCTTTCAGCATCCACATCCGGTTCTTGCTGAACCGTGGAATTTCCCCAAGGAGGCAAATATTGTTCAAAAGAATCCATTTCAATTTCAGTTTTTCCTCTATCAATGACCTCCTCCTCTTCATTTTCTTCCGAAACCAACTCAAATTCATTACTAGAAACCAAATTTGCCATTCTAGTAGTCCCATATATAGAATTCAATCGGTATAACCTAAGCTGTATACATCCAGAGCATCCATACTCCTTCAGGGACATGGAAACACTATTGAGCTCCCGTAATCCCACAAGACTTCTATTCATTCTAGTATGTAAATTATGCTGTGAACTGCAATGAAAACTCCTCCAATGACAATTAATTGGCGTACAAAAATTATTTTGGTAAGCTAAACCATCCCATTTCGAAATAATTGGAGCTGAATTCCCAAATAATTCCCCCATAACAGGACCCAAAGCAGAGTAGTAAACAAGTGACATGACACACTTTGAAACAACAATCAACCGGTGCCAAGAGCAAAACCGAGTTGCATAATCCAGTATAGGACCTCAAAACAAAGGAAAGTAAAAAACCCTTTTAGCTTCACAAATTAAATATCTGCCACTAGAAACAACTGTTCTTGTACAATACCCGCAAAAAAGTTAAGTCGAAAACAGCAAATTCAAGCCGAGAACTGGTGAAAAGTTTACTTCTATGCGAGGGTTTACTGGGAAGAGAACTTGGATGCCAGAGGAGGGTTAGAGAGAGCGGGTAAAAGTAACAGAGAAACGGGTTGCAGCAAACGGCATAGGTTTTAATTTGGTCTAAAAACGACATTTTAGAGAGCGAACTTAATAGAAGAAAACGACATTAAATTTTAACAACGGTCGTTTATTGTATTACGCCCATTGATGAGCACCGCTTTGAGCAACCAAAGTTATACCTGGCATTGCCAAGTAATTAGAGATGCTGACATGGACAAGAAGACGTAAGCCAGATGGATGACATGGCATTACCACGTAAGCTAGATGGTGACAAATTCAAAAACATAAGTAAAACTAGTCTTGGCATCAAGGACAAAAAAACATTTTGCTCTTGTTTGCCTACATTGATATTGACCACGATGAATCCTTTAGCAAGCCAATCATGTCCAGCAAAATTAGTCATGAACACATCAGTTTTTTTTTGGTTTTTGGTATCCAGTCCAACAAATTTAAGTGTGGTCAAGGTTATGATATTCACACCAACGCCATAATCAACCAATACCCTTTTTATTTTAACATTGTTAATATTGGCCTTAATATATAAGGGCCGAATGTGCATGGTCATCAACTTATCTATTTGAGGTATAGTTAATGATGCCTCCAGTCCTTCATTAGAGTTAGCCTCATTTGGATGAATTACATCACCATCCAAAGTAGACTTTTAGCTTGGTTTTAACCTGAAGTTATTTGATGGCGTCACTAGATTGATAATTTGGTTGTGGACTCACTAAATCTACTATTTTTAGCCTTTTCCCTTAATTTTCTGATGGAGTTAGAAATTAGAAAAAGGCCTTTTGTCAACATGTACTTTCACTATACATTTTCTTTGATAATTGCCTAAGAGACTGATCTTCTTATTTAGATGAATTAGCTTCATCCTTTGGATATGGTATGTCCTTGTTCAGCTTTGACTGTGCCAACTCCCTTGCATGTTCTATGGTAGCCTATCATTTTCATTGCATCCTCCTTCTTTGAGCCTTGGTCATCTGAACTCTATCATCATTATTAGGATACCATAGTCTCTGAAACACATTTGGCCTAACATTATGTCTTTGCCAATATTCATTTGCCTTTTTCTTGAGGGTTCTTGCATTAGGCTAAGGTTTAAATTGGGAGTCCTCCTTCGAGATCGATCTTTAGGTGCTTTCTTCTTAGCATGCTAAAATTTAGTATGGCAAAAAGGGCAAGTGATTTTCTCTTATCTGACTATTTTGACTCTCCTCTCTTTTCGGCCCATCTTTTCATCAGAATGAGTAAATATTTTAATCTTGAGCTTTGGCCAATACAATAAGGAGAAAATGGATGTTGTATACCCTTACCTAACACCTTGACTTTGGGTATGTCATTTTAACAGAAAAATAGGGCTTGCTGACTTAATAGCAATAGATTTTCCCTTAGATAGGAATGACAATTTTCCTTTATCAATCACCCTCTAAATGATATTCCTGAACACCACACAATTTTTTATTGAATGTTTCCAGGAATTATACCATTTACACTACTCTTTTTTGGCTTGATTTTTCATTGGTGGGATTATGCAACCATTGGACAATTTAATTGGCCGTTTTTGAGTAAATAGTTAAAGATTTCATCAACTTTAATAAGATAAAAAAAATTCTCTTTAGCAATTTGATTTCCTTTGGAGGCTTCTTCTTCTTTTTATTAGAATTTAGCCTTTATAAAAGTCTGACACTCCTTAGGTTTGAAGCCTGTATATTCAACTATATACACATGTTCTCTTTTAGAATCAGAGGTAGAATCTTCTTCAAGATTGAAACTTCAAAGGTATTATAGTAAGTCCCTCGAGATGAAGCTTTTCTTTGATTCTTCTTTCTAAATAACCTCTCATAACTAAAGGCCTAAGTTGCCACCTCATAAAGATCTCAAGATTGACGACCTTCAAAATCTTCCCTTATAAAGTAGTTTAAACCCTTGATTCTTATGAGAACACATTTGGCCTCTGATATGGTTGTATGATATTAAGTTTTTAGCTTCCTGAACCTTATGACAAACTCTTCCACAGACTCTCCAAGAAGTTAATAAGATCAAGCGATATCGGCCAATGTAATATATGGAGTAGGCCGATAAAACTTGATTTTTCCTCTAACTCCTTCTTGGAATTTATGGAATTAAAATGAAGATGAGAGTACTAGGTAAAGGCCTATTTAGTCAAAGAATTCTTATAAAGTCTCTTAGGTTCCTTACTAGAAAAGAGTGCAAATTTTGGGACTTTGTAACCCCTTGAAAATGGAAACATTTTATCCAGCCAATTAGGGTAAGGCTTAGTATACATTGGCCTAGCCAAGGGCTTAAAATTAATGCCTATTTTGTCTAATGTATCTCTTAAGAAAGATTGATTGGTCTCAAGAGGCCAATAGTCATATTTGTATGGGTAAGGGTTAACATTCCCATAACTAGAACCTTCAACATCATTACCAGATCCTAATTTAGTCATCCATCCAATTTGATCATAAGTAAACATCATACCTAGCCTTGATGGTTGATTAACATATGGCTATCGACCTCGAGGCTTGTGAACTTCCTCAAGTCTCCTCAAGATTTGGCCATTGCTATACTGCAAATTTGGGGCTCCCTTTTGAGACTTATAATTACCTCTCTAAGGCTCATAATTTTGCCTATGCGCCTCAACACTTTATGATTCCTCTAAGACGAATACTAAATGGTTGATCCCTCTAGAAATATCATCTGACTGCCTTTTGGACTCTCTCTAGAGTGACTCATTCTGTTTTAAAATTGGCCTTAATACAGTGGACATCTAGCTTGATTAGGTCATTAAATATCGTATAATTCTCCCTCGCCACTTCATTACATGGGGACTCCGCATCCTTATAGCTTAACATTGATGGCCTACGAGGTAGGAGGTTTTCATTATATTCCTCCATATCAATGGGATCACCAAGCCTCACATCTTGTAGGGAAGAAAAGGAAGTTCAGTTAACCTTTTGGTTGGAAGAAGTTTTGTCAGTAGATCTGCTAGTCATCTCTCTCTGCTTTTGACTTCTTGTTTGCACTGGCATACAAGGTCCCACTAGACGTGCTAAAAAGATGTTTACCAGAAAATGTTTCTAGCAAATATCTTTGGATTTTTTAAAAATGAGTTATGTGAGCCAATCACAATAAATCAAAATAAAGGGAAAGTGTTTCTGTGACACCTGTTAAGGATGTCAAACATACATTGTATGCATATAACTAATAAATAATATATCCCTTTATGTCAAATTAAAATTCACAAATCAATATTTACAACAAACTATTTATATGAGTAACACACATCACACACCAGAAAGCTCACAACGTCACATGGTTCACATCTTTCCTTATGTTATCCTTATGTTATATATTTACAATACACTAGCCTTAATACAATATATAAAAATTCACTAAGCATGTTACATTCTAGAAAAAAATTGAAGACGACCTCTTGTTGACCCATCTGAGACAATTCTAGTGCAATTGATGCAATTGTTTGTTCAAGACAGACTACAGTTCTTCTAGTCCTGAAAAATAATGCAGAGGAGTGAGCCTGCAACTCATTAAGTAATAACAAAATATTCTATGAAAAATAACACTCTCAAACATGTAATATTATCAAGTATCAATCCATTCCATATTTAACTATACATTTATTTAATTATGCATTTATAATATGTACATAGTCATAGTAACATAACATTTTCTTTTGGACGATAATGAACTTGTGAATTATATATATAAAACCACAACTTCTTTTCAATAATTTATGGATCCCCATACGCACATAGCCCACCATAATCTTGTAATTTTTTTTTCTTTAGCCTTATTATGACATTTCAAGGGGATTCCATAACGCACACAACATAACCTTATTCACAAGTAGCATTGTCTCCTTATACTCATCCACCACATTTCTTATATTTACATATACATCACATATTTCTCCATTAAACAATTGATTGATATTCACATAATATATAAGGAAACAATAATATTCCCAAGATATACCAAACATATACCGTATTTGAACATGGCAGATTTGATGGTGTAAATTCAAAACTACACCAAAAATTCCATATCAGAAATTTCAAAACTATTTTTTCTAGATTAGTAAATTTATAAGTATAAATTAATTTGCAACTGAATTTGTATCAATTGGATATGTATTGAAGGACAAACATTAAAAACATTCCACCATGGTCAAGCTGTCAATAAAATTAAGCAACTAAAATTATGGGCAATATTGGCCATCAAGAAAGCAAAATTAAGCTTCCTCTATTTCTATCAATTTTTTAAATAACATCTCAAATTTTTCATAGAAATTAACAACAACCAATTTAAAGTTATAAAAATTTAGATACAGCTCAAACAAGTCTACTATTCTCCACTGAATAGGGTACCCGGATTTAGCAAACATCATTCACATTTACAATCTCATCCCAACATTGATCATCCATCAACATAATAATTAAATATTACAATAATTAAAATTTAGCATCTAGTAATTAGAAAATAAATATTTCTCTTATCCAATCAACTTAACAAATAAATTTATAATTATTTATTTATTTATTTGTGTTATCTCACATAGAACATTAAGTTATCCACTTAC
>CATIWM010237849.1:0-10221 GCA_949671775.1 Mallotus repandus
TACCAAATTTACCATAAAAAACATAAATACAATAAAAATTGCAAAAGAACAAGAAAAATAGTAAAAGTGCTGAAATAAATACATAAATAAATAAAGATGGCAGCAACAAATATATAAAAATAATAAAGATGATATTTTTACCATAAAAATATGAACTTTATGATTAAAATACCAAATTTACTATAAAAACATAAAATCAACAAAAATAAGAAAAAGGCAACGAAAATAGATAAAGTGCAGAAATAAATAAATAAATAAATGTGGCAGTAATAAAATAATAGGAGTAATAAAGTTGGAATTTTTACCCTAAAGATATGAACATTATGATAAAAGAGCAAAATTTACTATAAAAGGCATAAATCCAATAAAAATTACACGCATACCAAAAATAATAAAAATACAGAAATAAATATATAAATAAATTGAAGTGACAGAAATAGAAATATTAAAATGGTAAAGGTGTCATTTTTACCCTAAAAATGGAGACTTTATGATAAAAGGCCAAATTTACCATAAATAACATAAACACAATAAAAATTGATAAAAATAGGAAAAATAAAGAAATATTAATAAAAATAAATGAAAATACTACAGTAA
Source organism: Mallotus repandus (assembly GCA_949671775.1). Lineage (NCBI taxonomy): Eukaryota > Viridiplantae > Streptophyta > Magnoliopsida > Malpighiales > Euphorbiaceae > Mallotus > Mallotus repandus. Next base: position 598 of record CATIWM010237849.1, read on the forward strand.
ATAAAATAAATTAAAATGATGCAACAACAATAATAAAAATAATAACTTTACACTAAAATACCCATTTTCACATAAATGGAGAAAAAGATGCAAAAATGGTTGAAAAATGCAAAATGAATGCAAACACTCTCGGATCCAACCCGAACTTCCTTCTCCTTCTACATATCTTATTCACAAACTTCAAATCACCATAAAAATCACAACTTTACCACAATAATAAATATTTACGATAAGTAAACAAAAATGCAAAAATGATGAAAAATCCTAAAAAAATGATAGAAATAAGATGAAGAAGATGACAAAAATGATGTTTTTTATTAGAAAATGATTAGCGGATCCTCAGAGCGACCAGGTAAATACCCTTGATGCTTGCTTTGACTTAGATGTGATTGGGTTTTGATTTAATGGTCTAATTCCTTAGACAATATTGAAAGAAAAGTGAGTTTTGATTTATGTTTTGGGTATGTAGGTCTCCAAGTGCCTTAAGAGAGGGAAAAAAATAGAGAGAGTCTCAAAGTAGTAGGTTTTCCTCTCACTAAGAGGTTTGCCTTAAAGTTTGTGCCACTCTTCCTAAAAAAGGACAATATTTTTTTTATATGTGGGTCGAACTGACCTACGTTCTTGGATCACGACCCACGCGCGTGGGACACTTGACCCACGCAAGGGTAATTAGGTCATTTTGACACACATACTAGGTTGAATGACCCACACTGGTGCGTTGTCAACCCAAGCTCATGAGTGGACCCATCCCTATGGGCTTTCCACTTTTTGGTTCTTTTTAGGCCCAAGTTGGCTCCTTTTGGATTTTAGTTTCTTTTTTGTATCTTTTTGGTATCTCTGGGTTTCTAGTTGCTTTTTGGTATCTTTTGGGTTTCTTTTTGATCTAACCATGCTCGAGAAAACTTTTGAAGGAGTTTTCCCTTCTCTAAGTGATAGGAATCCTTCATCATCGGATTTTTAAGGGACCGTCAAAATTTGGGTACCAACAGCACTATTGCTACTCCATTGATTGAAGTGATAGAGAAGAGTGTGGGATTGAAATAGGGAGATGCATAAGAGGAAGCATTTAACTTGCTTAATGATAAATTTATTTCTGCCCTTTATATTGTTTTTATCTAACTATGCTAATACTTTTGAAATTGAATGTGATGCCTCTAGTTTAAGTATTGGACCAATTCTTATGCAAGAAGGAAAGCCGATTGCTTGCTTTAGTGAGAAGTTGAATGGAGGGAGCAGCCTTAAAATACCCCACATATGATAAGGAGATGTACGCGTTAGTTCAAGCATTGCAAATATGACAATATTACTTATGACATAAAGAGTTTGTGATTCATATAGACCATGAATCTTTGAAGTACTTAAAAGGACAAGAAAAGCTCAACAAAAGACATGCCAAATGGACCGAGTTTATTGAGACTTTTCCATATGTCATAAGGTATAAGTAAGGTAAGGAAAATATAGTTGCTGATGCATTATCTCGAAGGTACACACTTATTTTTATTCTTGAAGCTAAGTTATTAGGTTTTGAATATATAAAGGATTTATATGCTAATGACCATGACTTCAGCAAATTTCATAATGCTTGTGAAAAGGTTGCATTTAAAGGCTACTATAGGCATAATGGTTTCTCATTTAGAGATAATATATTATGTGTGCCTATAAGTAGTATGCTGTGAACTTTTAATGATGGAAGCGCACGAAGGTGGATTAATAGGACATTTTGGTATTGCTAAGACTTTAGATGTTTTGCCTGATCACTTTTATTGGCCTAATATGCATAATGATGTTCAAAGAATTTGTGATAAGTGCATTGTGTGTAAGCAAGCTAAGTCTAAGTCTAAGCCTTATGGGTTATATATGCCACTACCTGTACCTAGCATGCCTTGCATTGATATCTCCATGGATTTTTTCTTTAGGTTTACCTAGGTCTAAATGTGGTAATGATTCAATATTTGTGGCTGTGGACTGATTTTCTAAGATGACACATTTTATTGCTTGTCATAAAACTGATGATGCCTCAAATATTGCTAGTCTTTTCTTTAAGGAAATTATGCATTTACATGGTATGCCTAGAACTATTATTAGTGATAGGGATGCTAAATTCCTTATTATTTTTTGAAGACTTTGTGGGGTAAATTAGGGACTAGGTTGTTATTTTCTACTACATGTCACCCCAAAAATGACGGTCAAACTGAAGTAGTAAATCGTACTTTAGGACAATCATTGCGCACATTGATTAAAAAGAATTTAAAATCATGGGAAGAATGTTTGCCACATATTGAGTTTTCTTATAATCATAATGTGCATTCATCTACTCATTATTGTCCATTTGAGTTTGTTTATGGTTTTTTTCCTTTGAGTCCATTAGATTTGTCTCCTTTGCCAAAGCATATGAGAGTTGAACTAGACGGTAAAAAGAAAGCTGATTTTATTAGGAAATTACAGTAAAAGGTGCACATGAATATTGAACAAAAGAATGCCAAAGTTTCCCAACAAGCTAATGAAGGGCACGTGGGAGTGATTTTTGAACTGGGTGATTGGGTTTGGGTTCATTTTAGGAAGGAAAGGATCCCAGGCTTACGCAAGTCTAAATTGAATCCTAGAGGGGATGGTCCTTTTCAAGTTTTAGAAAGGATTAATGATAATTCTTATAAGATTGAGTTGCCTAATGATTATAGTGTTAATGCTAATTTTAATGTTTCTGACTTATCTCCATTTGATTTTGATGAGGTTAATGATTCAAGGATGAATCTTTCTGAGGAAGGAGGGAATAATCCAAACTAAGTAAGCACTAAGCTTGATGATTCACTCAAGTATAAGGGACCAATGACGAGGGCAAGGAAAAGAAAGTTCAAATAGGAATTAAATTAATTTTTTCTATATATTATGAGCAATATGGTGGATTCAACTTCAAATGCAAGCATGGAGCTAAATAAGGAAGAATTTAAGCTAGTTAGCTTAATTTCATATTTTGAACCTTTGTAACATGCTTTAATATTTTGGCCATAACTTTTGCTACATAAGTCAAATTAAGGTGATTCAAAATGCTGTAGAAAAATAATATAAAGGAATACAACATTCATGATGAACACTTTGGTTAATTCAGCCATTCATCATACACAGTCGTGCATCCAAAGTGCATGACCAATACTGATTTATTATTTTAAGTGCACAGTCGTGCACCTTCTGATGCTCGGCCATACTGATATGAATCCTACCTATTATAGAGATAGAATGCACATCCTACTTTGAATATTAGCCTAAGGATCATCAAGAATAGGTTGTGTTGATGGAACTAGACCCATTGCTTATTAAATTGAAGCAAAATACCTAGTTATTAAAAGATGAACAATCATACAATCCTAAGTTTAATCTAACCAACCAATTGTAGTGAACGGTAGAAGTAAAACAATCCAAGTAAACTTACAAAGTTTCAAAAGAACAAATATGAGAAAAAATCTCACTTAATTGATTAAAATTCAACAACTTAATAATTATTTTTTCACAACCCTAAGATGGTTATTTAGAATGTCAACCTAAATAGGAACAAAGTTGAAAACAAATAAACTTCCTAAACATTAAAAAAGTAAGACCTAGAAAATTAAGGAATTTTTGCCTGACATCAAACATGGCTATGTCAAAAAAATGAAATGGCTATGTCACTTTGATTCTCTGAAATATTGCTCTCAGGCATAGCTATGTCAAAAAGGTGACACGACTGTGTCTGGTTCATCTGGACATAGTTGGACAACATGCGGATCAGAAATGGTTGTGTAAAAATTAAGATGATCAAATAAGCCAAAATGGTATTCATAAAAGTTGTGGAAATTTGTCTTATCTTTCCATATCATTTTGAATCACACTAATCCAACTTCTGTAGTAAAAGTTATGGCCAAAATAATAAAACATGCTACAAAGAGACGAATTAATTAGAATTAAGTCTAGGCTCGTATTAGGATTGTTTCACATACCTGAGACCTATTTTCAAGAACTGTTTGTGTGCACAGCGGTGCACATTTTTGTTCACAGCCATGCATGATGGAATATAAAAACTCCTTATTTTATTAGGGTTTTCTTTTGCTGTTTTGAAAGTTTATTTGTTTCCAACTTTGTTCTTTATTAGGTTTACATTATAAATAACCATCTTAGGGCTGTAAAAAAAGGAGGTTGAATTTTCTTTGATTAATATCAATTATTTTGACTAATTAGAGTCCTTTCTTTTACACTTAAAAGAACTTTGTGAATTTTATCAAGTGAAGGCTTGGTATATTCAAACCTAGTTTAATTTAAACTTGAAATTGACTTAGTTCAATATTAGGTTTTCATTAAATGACCTTTAATTTTTTGTAACTAAGGTTCTTAAGTACGGGTTATTTAAGGGTCTTGTTTGGAGTTAGAGTTTTTCTAGCTTGATTTATTGAATGATCCTTGACAAAGATATCAAGATTGAATACGAGTTTGGTACGAGTTAACCATGTTCTTATCAATGATTTTCCATAATGTTAAGTTCAAGATAGAACTTATGGTTTTATTTTATATATAATAATATATTTAAAAGTGCAGGAAAGTAGTCAGAGTCTATAGAAGCACAAATAAGAGGAGCGATACTATCAAGTGGTACTTAGAGAAGCTTTGTTCTAGTAACCTCAAAGGAATGGATAAAAGGCTCAAGCTCCTCAGATTTAGCATTTACTTCCAAAAGCATCGTTTGGAGCAATATCTAAAGCATTACCTAGAGCCTCAGCAAGAGGAGAACCTACTCCCATAAATTATAAAATTAATAATATGACAAAGTGTGATGACAAGCATACCTCAGATGAATTAGTAAAAATCTACTCTAAGTGATGCTCTTAAAAAAAAGCTCTAAAGAGTTTCTCTCAACTCTTGTCTAGTCAAAGCAGAATTCCTAGTCAAAAGGAAATGTCAAGAAGAGGAACAAAGCCCTTTATAATAGCATTAATGAAAATGATAAAAAGACAAATTCAACCCTAGCTATAACCTTAATGGCGAAGTATCGTGATCAAAGACATCATCACCATAATTACAAAGGGAAGATTGCAACAAAATAACGTTGCATTTCAACAAATTTTATTTGTCTACAAATAGACTTGACTAACTTATTATATTTTGCATAGGGAAAATGAAGAAAGAGAAAGAAACCAATACATCAATGGGAATGGGTAAGATAGCAAATAGCAATTGCTCATCAAAATATGGCAATAAAGGGAAGTAACATAACTTTATTCTATAATAAAGTACATCCAGAAAAGAAAATTTTAAAAGTTGAAAGTAAATTAATCGCCTTCAAAAGATCATGTGCAAAGAAAAAACTTATCTTATGAACTTTGATCTTAAGGGCTCTCTTTTATGAGCCTCGCAGAGTTCAGATGTCTAGTTTACGTCTCTGTGCTGAGATTTTCTAAACTCTAATCAATCTAATGCTCGCTTTGCACCCGAACAAAGGGAAAATATGTGAAAATGAAATTTGTGGATTTGCAGTATAAATTGCTTGAATTTTAGAGTATCATTTCAGTCTTTGTAATAATAAATATGCATCTAATATACTCCAATACTCGAATCAGTATGAGTACAAAATCCCTTGACGGTATCCATGTTGAGTAATACAAGAACAGTGGGGGAATACTAAAAGGAAAATCAAAATAAGAGCAAGCACTTCTAATATACTCTAATGCTTAGAAATGAGTAAGAGTATCAACATGAATCTTCTAGCTGTATCCACACCGAGTAATACAGGAAAGGCGGGGGAATACTAAAAGAGGACCATGTTAAAAGCTATTCTATTTACTCCATTGCTCTTTAAGAATATGAGTATTCGAAGGACCTTTCCAATGGTATCCACACTGAATAATATGAGAAAGGCGGGGGAATACTAAGATAAGGAAGAAAAGCATAAAAATAATTCAAAGACTATTTTGATGCTCAGAATTCGATCTGTTTATGCTCAATTTCCACAAGTTTGTTTAGCAAGTTCTCCCTGGATTGAGGTGTGAAAGTCAGCTCTTCACTTAGTAAATAATATGTTCTCAGTATAGGGTGGATAATGATACTTTTAACTTTGCGAATTGCAAAAAAATAATAGTCATGAAAATCAAAATTAGTGAGATTCATTAGAAGCACACTATCTCATGATAAAATGATGAATTTCCTCAATTATAATGTACTTTTGTACAATTATCATATTGAAACTAACTTCAACAAGTCTTCAAGAATTGCAAATTTAAAAAGAAGATAGACTCAATATGTGTCATTAGTAACAATGCTCAGCAGGAATTCAAAGTCAAACAGTAGAGAAATTCAAGTTAATCAGCAGAAATTCAAAGAAACAATCAGCATAAAATTCAAATTCTGTTAGCAAAAACTCTAATGAGTCAACATAAAGAATTCAAGTAGCCAAAGATAAAAATTCACTATTAGTATGAGTAACGAATGAATTGCAGTTAAAAAAAATTCACAAGAAGTTATGGACTGTAGCATCAAAGGTGAGCAACAAAGGGGTTGCAGCTAATCAAAATTTATGAGCAGTTATGGACTGTCACATCAAAGGCGACCAACGAAGCGGTTGCAGCTAATAAAAATTTGTGAGTAATGATGGATTGTAACATCAAAGGCGAGAAATGAAAGGGTTGTAGCTAATCATAAGCAGTTATAGACTGCAGCATTAAAAGTGAGCAACGGAAATGTTGCAGCTGATTAAAGCTAGTGAGCAATGAAATGATTGTAGAAAAATTCAACTTCTGCATTTGCATTTCATTATATGCTACACCGTAGCTATAACATAAACCACAAATTCACTCTGTTATAAGCTGCATGGCAGCTATAACTTAATTTCAAATTCACTTTGTTATATACTACACATTAGTTATAGCACATTTTCAAAATCACTTTTCACTAGACACTACACAATAGTTCTAACACTAAATTGCTAGATGTTCCATAGGAACTATAACACATTTTCAAATCACAGTTCACTAGACGTTCCACATGAACTATAGTGCAATTTGTTAGACACTACACAGTAGTTATAGCATCACTTTGCTAAACGTCCCATAGGGAATATAGCAAAATTCATCAATCACTTTGCTAGACGTCCCACAAGGAATATAGTGAAATTTATCACATAGCTAGATGTCCTATAGGGAATATAGCTTACTTCTTTAAATCACTTCGCTAGACGTCCCATAAGGAACATAGCAAAATTTATCATATAGCTAGACGTCCCATAGAGAATATAACTAATTTCTTCAAATCACTTCGCTAGACGTCACAGGGAATATAGCAAAATTTATCACATAGATAGACATCCCACAGGGAATATATCTAATTTCTTCAAATCACTTCGCTAGACGTCCCATAGGGAATATAGCAAAATTTATCATATAGCTAGACGTCCCATAAGGAATATAGCCAATTTCTTCAAATCACTTCGCTAGATGTCCCATAGGAAATATAGTGAAATTTACTAATCACATCGCTAAACGTCCCACAGGGAATATATCAAAGTTTGCCAATCACGTATCTAAACGTCCACAGGGAATATAGTGAAATTCACCAATCACACCGCTAAACATCCCACAAGGAATATAGCAGAAGCACGATTCACTGACGTTCCATAGGGATTATAGTGAAATTTGCTAAATGCTATATAGTAGCTTTAGCATTATGTATGGTGTTGTACAACAACATAAGCATCAATCACAAACATAAGTCTTAAGGTACACAAGTAAGTATCTTAACTCTTTATTTTGAAATTGTATGCTTATTTGTTTTGCCACAATTTGTCAAGCAAACCATGACAAAGGGGGACAACTGTAAACACCCAATTGCTAGATGATTTAAGTTTGGATGCGACAGAAAACCCAATAATGAAAATTGACTATAAAATTAAATTTATTAGATCTGATTTATAAGTATTGGACTAAATTATAATTTTTTTCAGGACCTATTTTAAATTTTATTTATATAAAAAATAAAATTAAAAATTAAAAAAATTTAAAAAATTGAAAAGGGCCAAAGTTGCCATTTGCATTGCTTAGCCCATGTTAGCCCAATTGGTCGTCAGTGGCCAAATTGGCCAATTTTCATTTTGGCAAAAAAGTGGCCTGATGGCCACATTCGGCCAGTACGTAAATTTTCTTTTTATTTTTTTGTTTATTTAATTATTTATTTAGTTATTTATTTTAATATGATAATTCCAAAATAATATACTCTTATCACCGTATTTATCAAATTGTGAGGATTATATTTATCATAGTAGGAGACTTCTAAGAAAGGGTTTCTGATTTTAGCCGTGAGAGTTTATTTTCTATATATTTTTTTTTCACAGATAGTTAGGAGGCTTTGAGGGTTTTATTATTTTCTCTAGATTTCTGATTATTTGCCGTGAGCTAAAATATTTTCTACTTCTCTTCATTTTTCATGTACTTTTTTAATTCTTTATCATTAATCAGATCCAAATAAATAAAAAAATCATAAACAAACAAAACAAAAGCCACATGCTTCTATCAATCGGTGATCATCTCTTTTGAAAGGAATCAATACTGCATCCATCAAATCATCTCTTCTCCTACTCCTTTCTCTTTTATTTTGTTTGATTATTTTTATTTGATTTGATTTTGATTTAATTTTTATTTTTATTTCGTTTAATTATTAATCCTTATTTATTTTTGTCTTTATGATTATAGATGGGGTGACATGAATTCACTATAGAGAACAAAACTCATGAAGATTCATTGAATGCCATGAATTAAAATTTATATTTGCAGTAGCTTTTCTTGTTTTTTTTGTATTTTTGGTATTATTTTAATTATTTTTATTTTGTTATTTTTTGGGTTGTAATTAATTTTAATTTTAATTTTAAGTAGAATTGTAATAGCCCCCCAGTAGTGGAATAATAGTGAAACCTATTTAATTTTCTGCATTTAAAATGACTTAGTAAATTAGGTTCAATTTGGTAAAATCCTAATAAAATCAACGGTGGCTTTAAATTAATTTTAGGTTACATGTAATTAAAATTAGGGTTAAAAATTACAGTATGTATGTTTGATTGTTATTTGCCTTTGTTTTATCATTTGAGCTTGTTTCTTATGCTTTTTATTCGTTTTGGGCTCCAAGCCTACGTGTAGGTTTTAACTCACTTAATTAGTAGGCCCATTTAAAATGGTTTTAGGTTTTAATTAATTTTGAAAATTCATTTAGGCCCATTTAGGTTAATTTAGATTTAAGCCCACTTTAGTTTAATTAAAATCAATTCTAGACTTAACTCAGTCCATTAAAGCACTTTCTTTTAAAATAAACAGACTTAGGATCATTTCATAAAAAATAAAATTAATTAGAATTAGGCCCACTAATTCATTCCTAATTTTCTTTGAAAATTTAATAAACTTAGGCCCATTTTCCTTAGAATTAAAAGTAGTAGAAAATAGGCTCACTAATTAATCAAAATGTAGGCTCACCTTTAGTTCCAGTACACCTTGTAAAATATGTAGACTTAGCTAATTTTTAATTAAAATCAATGTAGATTAGACTGACTTAGGAACATCGCACCTTGAATGAATGCATTGTTTGTATGCTTTTCATGAGATTAGTTACCATTGGAGTGTTTGT
>CATIWM010237859.1:0-18589 GCA_949671775.1 Mallotus repandus
TGATTAGCCCATGGTTGAATTGTGGTAAGAACCCTAATTAAGAATTTAGCCACTCATGTTAATTAAAAGAGAAAGAGATGGAGATGAAGAAGAAAAGAAATGAAACATAATCATTAAAATAAATATGCAACAATTGAAAAAGAGAAAACCCCATGTTCAATGGAAGACTTATTGTTCTTCAATCTTTATTCTCAATCTCCAAACTAACATGAACCAGAATAATCCTTGTCCTCTCTCCTCAAAAATTGATTAAGAAGAAAACTTATCAAAGAAAAATTCTGTTCTAAAAAAAAATTATCTGCCTCCTTCTGGCCAATGGAAATTACATATATTTAAAATCCTAATCTCCAGCCCTAGGGTTAATGCTTTGTGAAATCTCCAGATTGCCCCTGACTAGTCAGCACTGAAATTAAAATTCAGATTCCTCCATCAGCACAGCGCACGGCCGTGTGCCTCTTTGGCACGGCCGTGTGACCTGATTGCTTGTGAAAATTTGGCGACGCTAGGCGCACGACCGTGCGAGTAAATTTTTCAGCACTACTTCTCCTTACACCATTCTGGACATTCTTGCCTCCCATGTAACTTTCTCCATTGTCCTTTATTTCCTAAATGTATAAAAATTAATTAAAAATAAATGAAATAATACTAAAAACAAATAAACATGCAAATCATGCAAAAAGTGCCTAATTAAAGAAAAACTAAACAAAAGAAACATAAATGTAACTGAATTTACACCTAAACCTAATGCTTTGCGTGCTTAAAACAGTGCATTTTTCACACTCATCATCCAGCCATCCTCCTTCGCTGCCATCAGCACCATCATCATCATCTACACCCCTTGTCGTCGTCATTTCCATCGTCGTCTACTGTCTACTATCATTGTAATCAGCATCATCATCATCAATTATCTTCTGTCGTCGCTATCATCTGCAAGCTCGTCTACTGTCATCTTTGAGCACATTATTGTTATCAGTACCATCATCGACATGCACTAGCTCAAGCTCGATCAAAGGAAACCTTTCAAGCTAAAGCTCGTCCTTTTACTATTGTCCTCATTCATGTTTGTGCACTTCTAATATCTTCTAGCTTCATTGTTGTTCATTTTCTTAAAATTTTCATATAGGCTGTCGAAGGACTTCTCTTATATTATACACTCATTATTTTATTTTCCTTTATTCTTCATTTTTGGATCTAGAATCTTCGTAAACCTATAATTCCTTAACCCAATGCCTGGCACATTTTGCTACGACTGCTGCAAGAATTAGACTTGCATCTTCAATTTTCTCTTTTGACATAATCAATCTTAGATTGAAAGTGGTGAGCAAGACTGCTTTTCGACAAAAATAACTATAAACGAGGTACCTAATCATATTACTATGTTTACATATATACTGCTCCTTATGCCATGTGCTCATAATAAAACTATATAATTTTTTAATGCTCTACTTTTGTTCATGCGTGATTTTGTTAATGCTCTGATATTGCTTTAGTTTGTGTGCTTTTATTGCTTATTTGAAATGAATGTGGTTAACCTGTACCAAATTCGTATTTAATCTTAATGTCTTTGCCAAGGAACGTTCAATGCATCAAACGAGAAAACTCTTAACTCCCAATAAGACCCTTAAATAACCCATACTTAAGGACCTTAGTTACAAAGAATTAAAGGTCGTTCAATGAAAAACTAATATTGAACTAACCCAATTTCAAGTTTAAATTAAACTAGGTTTCAATATACCAAGCCATCACTTGATAAAATTCACAAAGTTCTTTCAAGAACCAAAGAAAGTACTCTAACCTCTCAAAATAATTTGATATTAATCAAACAAAATTCAACCTCCTTTGTTTATAGCCCTATGACAACTATTTATAATGTAAACCTAATACGGAACAAAGTTGGAAACAAATAAACTTCTAAAACAATAAAAGGAAACCCTAATAAAATAAGGAGTTTTTGTCTTCCGTCGTGCATGGCTATGAACTCCATAAGCTTGTTAGAAATTGCTCTCAGGACTGGGCGTGCATCAGAAGGTGCACGGCTGTGCACTTAAAACACCAAACCAAGATTGGCGGTGCACTTTGGATACACAGCTGTGTATATAAAATGACCGAATTTCCCAATATGATCTTCATGAAAGTTATAAAAATTTGTCTTAACTTTTCATAGCATTTTTAATCAGCTCAATTAGACTTATGTACCAAAAGTTATGGCCAAAATACTTAATCATGCTACAATGATTCGAATTGACAAGAATTAAGCCTAGAATCATATCATGATCATATCATTAAACCTTGTAAAGCATCTTTAAGTCTCTTAGCCTTATCCCTTATAATTGACGCTTCTTATTTGAGTGGATCATCATGTTGGTTATTGGCTTGGTTCACATCATACCCTCCATCCTCAAGAAGATTCATCCTCGATTCTTACCCATCTTTTAAAGTTGATATTCATAAGTCCTCCGGGATCAAACACAAACTCCTTGATTGAAAACTTCCACTTTATAGTAATAACCCACATAAGTATCTTGAAAATAACTTGAACGTGATTACATATTTGAAACATAAAACTTCTATCCATGAACTTATATGGAGTGATCTATTGCTGCTTCCTTTTAAACTTCACTCATAGGATGAAATCCTCAAAGGCATTCATGATCCTATAGGCATATGGCATATCAACAACATCATCAAATGGATCCTTATATGGCATAGAGGCATGCAAAATAACTTTTATAACACTAGAAAAAGAAAGATTAAAGTTATTAGTATAATCATAATGAATCAGCAACCCCTCATCTTTTATGATGTTCTTAATCTCTAACTTCCTCTTTTCACTCATGTCTTGCTTATTTTCTCCCACTAAGTGTTTCTCATTTCCCTCACTTAGCTTACTTAACTCATTTGCAACACTTAGCTTAGTCAACTCATTATTAACACTCAACTCACTTGTTTCTTTTCTTTTCTTTTCTTGAGTTTCCCTTCCCAAAGTTTTCCCAATTGACAATTGAAACTCTTCATTTTATTGTTTCATGCATAAGTCTTTAAAACTTATCTTTGGAGGTAAAATTTCAAGTTGGCACACTTCCTTTCCATTCTGCTTCTCAACTTATTGCTCAACCTCTTCAATGCCTTCAACAATCACCGAACCTTGGTTATGCCCTTGAAAGTGATTATATAAATCCCTATAATAATGTCTTGGTATAAATCTCTTTCGCATGATTGTCTTCATCTCTCGCCATGTAGAGATAGGTTCTTCTTCACAATGTCTTCTTGAAACCACTAGTTGATTCCACTAAGCTAATGCACAACCTATGAAACCAACGGTTGCAAGCTTGACTTTTATCTCCTCAGAGTATTTGTGACAATCAAACACAAAGTCTACCTTCTTCTCCCTTGCTAAATATGCTTCAGGATCATTTCTACTATAAAAAATAGGTATTTTCATTTTTATACTCCTAAGATTGTTATCTTGCCTCCCATGTGTCTGCACACTCTCATCAATGAATTCATCATCTTCATCAACCCATCTTCCTCTTCGAACTTCTCTACGTACATTTTGATTGGTGTTGTTTGTGGTACCTGTAGTTTGACATTGCTCCATTCTTCCCAATCGCTGTTGAACTTGTTGATGGCTAGTCAATATATGTGCCATATGATCTTACATTACTTTTAAGAAGAGCTTCCATTCGGGATCCTTATCTATTCCACTTGATCCTGTCATTATGAATAGAGAAACAAAAGAACCTCACAAGTAACACTCCTTCACGTGTTTACACTCAAAAGATGTCACTCAACGCTCATGTTTCACTCAATTAGGCTTTTACCCTCTAATGACCTCGCCATTCGTCTTTTACCTCTCTTTAATACCTCTTTTATAGTTCTTATGGAGCTTTAAGTTACTAATTATCAAATTAAGCTCAATACAACTCACACAAAATTAATTTAAACTTGAATTGACTATAGGAATCAAAGAAAACATAATAAACGAAGACAATAATCAAATAAAACGCTAGCAAGAAATTTTGGAATAAGTGTGTAAACTACCCCAAAACGCAACTTAAAAAAATAATTCAAAATTGATATAGGCAAAGCACTAGAATCTAGATATCCAACACATATTTAAAGAGAATTCAACTTGATTTGATTTTTTTAATTTCAATTTTTTTTTAATCCGCAACTTTATTTTTAAACTAACACAATTGAAAACAATCAAATATAAATGACAATGATTGTAAGAATTATGAAGGAACAAAAGGAATCATAAAGAGAATAGAGTTGATAATTATTTTAACACACAAGGAACGAATGAAACAAGACTAGAAAAATTCTAGAATTTTTTTTTTGAAAATGAGAAGACCAATTAAAATAAAGATACGTACTTGATTATTAAGCCAAAGCTCTGATACCAAATGATACGAACATGGTTAACCTGTACCAAACCCGTATTCAATCTTGATGTCTTTGCCAAGGATCTCTCAATGAATCAAGTGAGAAAACTCTAACTCCCAATAAGACCCTTAAATAACCCATACTTAAGGACCTTAGTTACAAAGAATTAAAGGTTATTCAATGGAAACCTAATATTGAACTAACCCAATTACAAGTTTAAATTAAACTAGATTTGAATATACCAAGCCTTCACTTGATAAAATTCACAAAGTTCTTTCAAGAACCAAAGAAAGGACTCTAACCTCTTAAAATAATTTGATGTTAATCAAACAAAATTTAACCTCCTTTGTTTACAGCCCTAAGACATCTATTTATAATGTAAACCTAATAAGGAACAAAGTTGGAAACAAATAAACTTCCAAAACAACAAAAGGAAACCCCAATAAAACAAGGATTTTTTGTCTTCCGTCATGCATGGTTGTGCACTCCAAAAAGCTTGTCAGAAACTGCTCTCAAGACTTGGCATGCATTTAAATGTGCACGGCTGTGCACTCAAAACACCAAACCAGGATTGACCTTGCACTTTGGATGCATAGCTATGCATATAAATGACCAAATTTACCAACATGACCTTCAAGAAATTATAGCCCTTTGTCTTCGTTTAACATGGAGTCTTGAATCAGCTCAATCAGACTTTCGTAGCAAAAGTTATGGCCAAAATACTGAAGCACGCTATAATGATTCGAATTGACAAGAATTAAGCCTAGAATCATATCATGATCATATCATTAAACCTTGTAAAGCATCTTTAATTCTCTTAGCTTTATCCTTTGTAATTGACGCTCCTTTAATTCTCTTAGCTTTATCCTTTGTAAAGTCAAGAATCATATCACGATCATATCATTAAACCTTGTAAAAGCTTCTTTAAGTTTAGCTTTATCCCTTGTAATTGATGCTTCTTATTTGAGTGGATCATCATGTTGGTTGTTGGCTAGGTTCACATTATACCCTCCTTCCTCAAGAAGATTCATCCTCGAATCTTACCCATCTTCTAAAGTTGATATTCATAAGTCCTCCAGGATCAAACATAAACTCCTTGATTGAAAACTTCCACTTTATAGTAATAACCCCCATAAGTAGCTTTAAAATAACTTGAACGTGATTGCACATTTGAAACATAAAACTTTTATTCATTAACTTGTATGGAGTGAGCTCTTGTTGCTTCCTTTTAAATTTCACTAGTGGGATGAAATCCTTAAAGGCATTCATGATCTTATAGTCATATGGCATATCAACAACATTATCAAATGGATCCTAATATGGCATAGAGTCCTGCAAAACAACTTTGAAAACTCTAAAAAAATGATTAAAGTTATTAGTATAATCATAATGAATCAGCAGCTCCTCATCTTTTATGATGCTCTCAATCTCTAACTTCTTCTTTTCACTCATGCCTTGCTTATTTTCTCCCACTAGGTGTTTCTCATTTCCCTCACTTAGATCACTTAACTCATTTTCAACACTTAGCTTAGTCAAATCATTGTTAACACTCAACTCACTCTTTTCTTTTCTTTCATTTTCTTGAGTTTCCTTCCCCAAAGTTTTCCCAATTGAAGATTGAAACTCTTTATTTTATTGTTTCATGCATAAGTCTTTAAAACTTATCTTTACAGGTAAAATTTCAAGTTGGCTCTCTTCCCTTCCATTCTTCTTCTCAACTTGTTGCTCAACCACTTCAATGCCTTTAACACTCCTCGAACCTTGTTTATGCCCTTGAAAGTGATTATACAAATCCCTATAATAATGTCTTAGCATAAATTTCCTTCGCATGATTGTCTTTATCTCTTGCCATGTAGAGATAGATTCTTCTTCACAGTGTCTTCTTGAAACCGCAAGTTGATTCCACTAAGCTAATGCACAACTCATGAAACCAACAGTTGCAAGCTTGACTTTTGTCTCCTCAGAGTACTTGTGACAGTCAAACACAAAGTCTACCTTCTTCTCCTTTACTAAATATGCTTCAGGATTATTTCTACTATAAAAGATAGTTTTTTTTTTAATTTTTATACTCCTAAGATTGTTATCTTGCTTCCCACGTGTCTGCACACTCTCATCAATGGATTCATCATCTTCATCAGCCCATCTTCCTCTTCGAACTTCTCTAAGTACATTTTGATTAGTATTGTTTGTGGTGCCTGTAGTTTGACTTTGCTCCATTCTTCCCAATCGCTCTTGAACTTATTGATGGCTAGTCAACAATTGTGCCATATGATCTTGCATTACTTTTTGGAAGAGCTTCCATTTGGGATCCTTATCTACTCCACTTGAACATGTCATTATGAATAGAGAAACAAAAGAACCTCACAAGTAACACTCCCTCACGTGTTTACACTCAAAAGATGTCACTTAAATCTCATGTTTCACTCAATTAGGCTTTTACTCTCTAATGACCTCGCCACTCGCCTTTTACCTTTCTCCAATTCCTCTTTTATCGTTCTCATAGAACTTTAAGTTACTAACTATCAAATTAAGCTCAATACAACTCAAACAAAGTTAATTTAAACTCAAATTGACTATAAGAATCAAAGAAAATGCAATAAACAAAGACAATAATTGAACAAAACGTGAGCAAGAAAATTTGGAATAAGTGTTTAAACTACCCCAAAACGCAACTTAAAAAAATAATTCAAAATTGATATAGGCAAAGCACTTGAATTTGGATACCCAACACAGATTTAAAGAGAATTCAACTTTATTTGATTTTTTTTAATTTGATTTTTTTTAATTTCAATTTTTTTTGAATCTGTAACTTTTTTTTTAAACTAACACAAATGCAAACAATCAAATATAAATGAGAATGATGGTAAGAATAACAAAATAACAAATGGCATCATAAAGAGAATAAAGTTGATAATTGTTTCAACACACAAGGAACGAATGAAATAAGACTAGAAAAATTCTGGATTTTTTTTTTGAGAATGAGAACAATTAAAATAAAGATACGCACTTGATTATTGAGCATAATTTCTGATACCAAATGATATGAACGTGCTTAGCCTGTACCAAACCCGTATTCAATCTTGATGTCTTTGCTAAGGATCGTTTAATGAATCAAGTGAGAAAACTCTAACTCCCAACAAGACCCTTAAATAAACCGTACTTATGAACCTTATTTACAAAGAATTAAAGGTCATTCAATGAAAATCTAATATTAAACTAAGCCAATTTCAAGTTTAAATTAAACTAGGTTTGAATATATCATGCCTTAACTTGATAAAATTCATAAAGTTCTTTTAAGAACCAAAGAAATGACTCTAACCTATCAAAATAATTTGATATTAATAAAAAAAAATTCAACCTCCTTTGTTTACGGCCCTAAGACATCTATTTATAATGTAAACCTAATAAGGTACAAATTTGAAAACAAATAAACTTCCAAAACAACAAAAGGAAATCCTAATAAAACAAGTTATTTTTGTCTTCTGTTGTGCATGGCTGTGCACTAAAATATGAGTGGATTTGCACTCTATAAGCTCATCAAAAACTGCTCTCAGGACTAGGCGTGCATCAGAAGGTGCATGGCTGTGCACTCAAAACACCAAACTAAGATTGGCTATGCACTTTAGATGCACGTATGTGCATATAAAATGACCTAATTTGCCAACATAATGTTCATACAAGTTGTAGCCCTTTGTCTTAGCTTTCCATAGCATCTTGAATTAGCTCAATCAAACTTCTGTAGCAAAAGTTATGGCCAAAATATTAAAGCATACTACAATGATTCGAATTGACAAGAATTAAGCCTCGAATCATATCACGATGATATCATTAAACCTTGTAAAGCATCTTTAATTCTCTTAGCTTTATCCTTTGTAATTGATGCTTCTTATTTGAGTGGATCATCAAGTTGGTTGTTGGCTTGGTTCACATCATAGTTGCTCATTTGTTGAATTAAAAGGACAATTTTTCAGAAATGTTGAATATCTATTTATTGTTCTATTTTTTTTTTTGAAGCTTAAAGGTGAGAAATTGAAGTAGTCTAAAGAATCATTTAAGCTTAAAGCCTAAATGTTGAATATCTATATATTGTTACGTATTTAACCTTGAGCTTATCATTTGTAACAAGTTGAATAGTCCATTTATAAGCTCTATAATCATAATTATCACTGCTATAAGCATATAGCCCTTGCTAACTTGTTGTTTGCCCATGCCAGTCTTTCTCCATCTCTTACCTTGTTTGATGTTCTATAGTAAATATATTCTTTACAAGTTAATAATCTCAGTCCACAGCCCTATGTTTCTCTACATTACTTTTTCAAACATTTTGATGTTCTTTAAATTCTTAGTAAGTACCAATATGCACCTACTGCCTGCCAAAACAAACAACAACACAGTAGTAACATTGTGTTGTGTTGTGTTTTTTCAATTTCTATTTTAATTTGATATAATATTTTAATGTCCAAATTTTGTTTTTTCAATTTCTATTTTACTGTTTGAGTTCATGCGCTATGATATTGCAGTTTTACAGGATGTAAAGGACATCAAAGAGGTTAAAATACCTCAAACTTAAAGGCTGCATTTGTTAAAGGTATAATATGCTAATTATTTTTTTTTATTTTGTAAAAAAATAAGTTGCATCTTGATGTTTTCATTTTTATGGATCAAGAGGTTGTTGCAAGATTGAGAGCAGGATTTTAAGGAGACTGGTTTGAAGCTTGTTTTAAACATTTGAATTTTTAAGTACTCTTGTAACACTTTTTTTATTTCTTTATTATTAGTTAGTTTGGATGGGTTGTTATATTAAACTATTCTATTTTAATTTCGAGCTTTTTATCAATCTCGTAAAGAAGTTCTATTGAGCTCACAAATGAGCTTAAAATAAGCTAGCAAACGAGCTTGCAAACAAACCATAAACAAGTGAGCTCGAGCTCTTGACAAACATGAGCCGAGCTCGAGCTTGAGCCTTGCTTTTAAAAATGGAATGAGCTCCCATATTTTTTTCAAGCCAACCCCGAGCCTTGGCAGAGTTTGGCTCGACTTAGCTTGGTTACACCCCTAAAGTTTAACACTACCCACCATCGACTCTGCCGCACTTGATCAGTGCACGTTTCAGCCTCACAGCACTTTCATTGCCACCCTTTTTTTAAATTAAGTTTCTCTTGTTTAAATTGATTCAATTTGTAATCAAAGCAAAGCGAAGTGCGAAAATGGTGTGAAATTCTAGAGGTTATCGTTTGAGTTTGTCTTCATAATAATGCTCTTGTGTTGCTTGTATTAGTGGTGGTTAGGGGTGTAACCAAGTCCAGCAGCTTGGTGTATGACTCGTTAAAAGCTTGCTCAAGCTCGTTTATTAAGTTAAATGAGCTGAGCTTGAACATAATTTGAAGCTCGTAAGCTAAACGAGCCTAGTCCGAGCAACTTCAAACTCGACTCGTTTAAGCTCGTAAACATGCTCGTTAAGTAAGCTCGTGATCAAGCTCGTTAAGTAAGCTCGTGAATAGACTTGTTAAGTAAGCTCGTGAACAGACTCGTGAATAGGCTCGTAAAATAAGCTCATGAATAGACTTGTTAAATAAGCTCGTGAACAAGCTCGTTTACTATCTCATAAATTTAAATATCAGTATTAAGTAGTGGTATTAAATAGGTATAATTTAAGAAAATTTTTTAAGTAATTTTGGTTTTTAGCTACTTTTATATTATTTTTTTATCACCTTAATATGAGAATGTGTTTTATTGTCTAAGGTAGTTGTTAATAAAGTGTATATACTTTACAAAAAAAAAACTATAAAAAGCATCATAATATAATTTAAGTATTAATATTAAATAAATATAATATTAAATAAACTACATAATCTTAATGTTATAAAACAGTTTAGTATTATTATATAATATTAATGTAGTATTAAATAAATTTAACATGTATTAAAATTGTTATTAAACAAGTATAAAATTATTATTATAAGTTATAATTTAACTTGAAATATCTCATCATAAAAATATATAATTTTAATTTCATAACTAAATAATTTATCCATTGCTATAAAATTACATAATTTTACTCAAAACTATATAGTTTTGATTTAACCTAATTCACTAAAAATCCCTCTTAACCTATTTTGTAAATAAATAATTTGTCTATAACCATCAAATTATATAATTTTTCTCAAAACTATGTAGTTTTAATTTAACCCAATTCACTAAACATCACTCTTTACTTTAACCTATCTCATTCATTCTCGTTCACTTAACCTAATCTTAATATTATAAAATGATTTTAATATTACAAAGAATTTTATTATTAAATAATACTAATTTAGTATTAGATAAATATAACACCAATTAATTTTATTATTGAATCTTAAATTCTAAATTATAATTTAATTTTATTATGCACTTATTCAATTACATAGTTGATCTTAAGTTAAAACTATGTAATCTTAATATAATGAAACAATTTAATATTATTATATAGTATTAATTTAACATTAAAGAAATAAATTATTAATTAAAATTAGGGATAATGTTCATTTAAGCCCCCCATGTTTACCCCGAAGTTCAAATAAGCCCTCAATTTTTTTTAGGTTCAAATAAACTAGGGTTTAATGAAAAACACGTTTTTGAGCCCCCTCTATCGAAACAGATTTCAACTCCATTAACTTAAGTGTTGAGATGACAATTTTCAATGCAAAATAAAATTCACCAAATATCTGCTGACCTAATTGAATTTTTTTTCCCTGTTCTTCTCTATCAAACTTCACCTTTCAAACAACAATGCCACCGACAATTGCTATTCCTCCTTCTTCTATTGCATCACCTTCGCCCCCCTCCACAACACCTCCACCAGCTGCCACTCCACCACCCACCTCCATGACATTTCCCCCCAACTGCCACTCCACCGCCCACCTCCATGACACCTCCCCCAGTTGCCACCTTAGTGTCACCACCACCGATATGTCAATTCCTCTATCAATGACCCCAACAACAAGCCCTCCATCAACAGTGAGCTCTCCACCAACAATGAGCTCTCCACTAACAATAGCCCCTGTTATTGTTTCATCATCAAATTAGAGGAGTTGCTGCTTCTTTTCATTCTTCGCCTTTCAATTTCTTAGCAATTATTGTTAACAAAACTAAAAAAAAGTCAAATTTAGCTGGGTAATAAAATTATATCCCTAATTTCTATTGATTTTTAGCCCAATTATTGATGATAATAGTGGTGATAGTAGGTAATGTTGATAATGGGTGATGGTAGGTGGGTTTGGATTTCTATTGGTTCTTTAAGTTTCAGGTGATGGTGGGCAATGTTGATAACGGGTCTCATAAATTTGTGATCTAGGGTTATTTCCTCACTAAAGGGATGGACATCGGTAAACACATCGCTAGCATAATTTCACCATCGGAGGCTACCAGTAGGCAATTTATGTCTTAGGAAATTCAACAAGTTCTTGGGGATTAATGGAGAAAAAATAGGATGAAAATAAATCAGTTGCTGGCGGGTTTGATCAAGTTAATGAAGGAATAAGTAGGAGAGATTCAATCAATTCAGATAATCAGGTTGTTTTAGAGGTTCCAAGTGTTATAAGTTCAGAAGATACTATGAGTGCTAAGGGAGAAATTAAGGATTTGGATGTAAATGTAAATGGATTGGGGTTAGTTAAGACAGCAGCGTATTATGAGTCAAGTGGTGGGATGAGAATTTGCAGGCAATTGAATGAACTAGTGGGGATTCAAGTTATTTATTCAATGAGGTTATTCTTAAGAGAATGATTGTCATGAATTCAGGAGAGATTGTGAGTATTAGAGGAGAAAACAAGAATTTAGGAATAAAAGTTGATGAATTGGGGTTGACTTATATGCTATCAACACATAAACCATATGTAAAGCAAGGAAATGATGAGGCAATGGATAAAGTTAGGCAAGAAAGTCAACAGGATCCCAATAATTTAATTATTAGTGATGTTCTCGAAACAATGTTATTGGTGAATTCAGAAAATAATCCATCAAGTAGTGGTGGAAGTGGAAATGATCAATCAAAAATCAAGGGCAATGAATTGGAGCCAAGTAAGGTAATTGTGGATAAGTCAAAGACAAAGGTGTCCAAAGGAGAGAAATTGAGGGGATAGTAGAAACTGTAGCCACCACTTCTTTTATGGAGCTAATTCAGCTTGGCTACGGGTGTAAAGATGAGCTTGGTGTTGCACATGCTTATTTGGTCAGTGATTGTGTGAATCTACTTGAGACTTGTTCACTTTCTGAATCTGTTTAAGTTTGCTCACTTTTCACTTTGTGTTATCTTTCTTGAAAATTCAAATTATTCATGAGGATTTTGGAATTTGCTTGTAACACTTCGACAAAGCCTTTGGAGTTTAAAATTTTGATAATAATTTCTTTTTATTTGAACTAGCTCCATTAGCATCCATGTCTTCTTTTGAATTGCAATCTTGTGCTCTGTTCACAATGTTGACCGTTCATGGATGTATCTAGGCTAGGAATGCTACCAAATTGTTTCGTGCAAAAAGTGGAATGAAGTTTTCAGCAGAAGCTTCACCATGACATTTTTATTTTGTCTGTTATTTTCTTGTTCTTTTTTAATCTAATATTAGATGTCTGCAAGTGTTTCTTTTATGGCTCTAACAGGAATGTTAAAAATAAAAATTATTTTTTGTCCTCCACCTATAATTTAAGATTCTTTAAGTTTTGTCAAAGATTCTAAACCAAATTACTTTCGTCAGAAATTAGAGATCCATGTCGACAAAAAGAAGACGGTCATTTATATTCAAATTTTATCACTGTTTGTAAGGGGCTAAAAAAGTTATTTTTCATCAAACCCTAATTTATTTGAGTTTAAAAATAAATTGAGGCCTTATTTAAGATTCGGTAAACAACCTTATCCCTTAAAATTACTATTAAATAAATAAATTATTAAATTATAAATTATAATTTAATTTATATTATTTTATCATAAAAATATACAATTTCAGCAGCCGCCGCCGCCCTCCTCACGCTCCAGCCCCACCCATCGTCTCACTGCCGTCCGGCCGGCCAGCCAGCCGTCCTTCCTCACCCTCTACCAGCCGTCCTCTGTCTACTGCCATCGCCGTCAGCATCATCATCCTCCACTGTCTTCTGTCGTCGCCGTCAGCATCATCACTGTCCACTGTCTTCTGTCAACATGCGCTAAGCTCAAGCTCGTTTGAAGGAGACATTTCAATCTAAAGCTCGTCCTTCTCACTGTAGTCTTCATTCAGGTTAGTGCCTTTTGTTCTTGCATTTTGTAGTTTGTTTGGCAAAATTTTACATATCTAATCATTGATTTTGCACAAACTAAAGTTGCAGTCCCTCTCTTCTTCACGCGGCCTTCCTGTATAACCTCTCCGGATTTCGTTCTTACTGAAAGTCTCAGATTTCGATCTTTATACTTCCCCACTTAATTTTCATTCTGGGAAATCTTGCAGGTACGTACCAGCATTTGCATTTTTATAGTTTTCTTTCCTTGTGATTCTCACACTGTCCCATTTCATGTTTTGACTGCTGTTAATTGCCAATCTATTGAAGTTGGTCATGGTGCTGGCGCTACTTTACATGCTAACAGATTACCGATATGATTCTGCTTCTGCTATTATAGTTGCTTCTTTCATAGCTCTCCCTTTTCTGAACTGTTTACTGTATATTTTTCTCTGATTTTATCTACGGTTCTTGCTGTTCCATTCAAGTATTTATAATTTTAATTCAGTTTGTTGTTTAGTTTTGCTTCCTTCCTCACGATCTTTGTTGGGTGTTGTGTCTCCTTGGGATGTATTTCTTTCCTACCTCTCACTTGAAGTTGATTATATAAAGGTATTATCTTTGTGTTTATGCGATCATGAATTCTGAATCTTGACATCAACTTGACTAAAAATTTGGTGGTTGCCGGTTGAGTTTTGGATTTGTTTGATCCTAATCAAGTGATCTTCATAGTTGGTGGTAACAACCTTTCTCTATACCTCCTATCTCTGTTTTCTTTTACCATGTTCTTTATAATTATTTTTTTTCCAGGAGCATACCAATATTCATATAAAAGAGAGAAGTATAATTTTATAGTAAACTTGACATTTAAAAATCTGATATGCTGCATAATGAACAAGAGGCTGCTTATCTTTTTTGGTTTTGCATAATGAACAAGAGGATTTGTTTGATATGCTGCATAAGAAAGTTTGTTGTACATGTTTATCTCTTAATTCTTTTTTTTTTCCATTTTTTGGACAGGTGGATATAATAAAGGAGACTTGATGCACAAACTCAACAAATTTTCTCTACAAATGAAATGATGGATATTTTGAACTCTTGAACTTGAATCAAGTTAAATTGAACTTTTATTGTCTTATCTTTTTTAATTTATTTGTATGTTTGCTATTTTGGATGAATATTTTCTTTTAATATGTTTGGTTGTGTATTGGATTTGTAGAATTTCAATTATTTTGTAAGGTTTATTTTTTTTTTGAATTTTTTTGTTGGCTGTTCACGAGCTCATAAACAAGCCGAGCTTGTCTCATGAGCTCATAAACAAGCCGAGCTTATCTCACGAGCTCTAACCGAGCTCTGTCACGAGCTTTAAACGAGCTCTCTCACGAGCTTTAAACGAGCTCTCTCACGAGCTCCTTCTCAAGCTCAACCTAAATGAGCCTTTACCGAGCGAGCTCGAGTAACACATGAATGAGCTTGAGCTCAAGTTTTGAAAATTTTACCGAGCTCGAGCCTAATCCTTCTAATCCGAGTAGAGCCCGAGCCTGCCTAAAGCTCGGCTCGACTTGGCTCAGCGCGGTTACACCCCTAGTGGTGGAGGTGGTGGTGTGGAAACAACCATAATTTTGTTTACTTTATTGAATTTTTTTAACAAAAAATAAACTATGTACTATTTTCTTTTGAAGAAGGAATCCTATGTTTCAGGACGCTAATTTCCTTTTGTTTTTTGGGTATTAGGTTTTGTATGGTTTGAGCTAATTATAGTGGCTTCCACCTCTCAGTCCCTCCGCTTTCTAGGGCCTTCCTCTGCCGGCCCAGGTGGTGGCAGCTTTGAGACTGTCAATCGCACACTCTCAGACCTTTGTACCCAAGGCAACCCTAAAGTATCTATTTTTACTCTTAGTTGTTTGCGCTGGTTCTCTAAATTAATTTGCACATTTGCTTTAGTTTTCTTTTTCATCACTTTAATGTATTTCTTAAATTTACGTTTTATTTTCTTTAATTTGTTTTTTAAAATTTTTAAAGTACGGTTATTATTTCCTATGTTGTGTAGGAAGGTGCGACTTTAGCCTTGAGAAAGCATTTGGAGGAAGAAGCTCGTGATCTTAATGGAGAAGCTTTCTCACGCTTTATGGATCAAGTGTATGAAAGAATTTCTTCCCTTTTGGGAAATAATGATATTACTGAAAATATGGGAGCTTTAAGGGCAATTGATGAGTTGATAGACGTCACTCTCGGTGAGAATGCCTCAAAAGTCTCTAAGTTCTCTATTTACATGAGGAATGTGTTTGAGGTAAAGCGGGATCGTGATGTATTGACCCTTGCTAGTAGAGTCCTTGGCCACTTGGCTAGGGCTGGTGGGGCAATGACAGCAGATGAAGTGGAATTTCAAGTTCGTTTGTTTTACGTTTATTTATTTGATAATCAGTACAATAATATCTTGATTTACATCTTCTAAATTTCTTTTTGTTTTCATAGGTGAAAATAGCATTAGATTGGCTTCGGAATGAGAGAGCAGAGCATCGTCTTTTTGCTGCTGTCTCAATCTTGAAAGTATGGCATTTTTTTTCTCTTACAAATTGTTGTAAAAAATTTATGTCATGTTCCATAAGTGAAGTTTTTGACGAGTGACATTTTTTCCTCCATCCTAGTGAAATTCAGTTTGTGTTAGACTATTTTCAAAGATTTCTTTGTTCCTTAGACATATCCTTTGCATTTTGCCCATGGCAGGAAATGGCTGAAAATGCTTCCACAGTTTTCAACGTTCATGTGCCTGAATTTGTTGATGCTATTTGGGTTGCTCTCAGGCATCCAACACTAGAGGTTAGGGAGCGAGCAGTGGAGGCATTGCGTGCTTGCCTTCGTGTAATTGAAAAGCTTGAGACACGTTGGCGTGTGCAGTGGTTAGTGAACTCTGTCTTTTAATTTCATGGAAGTAGACATACCATGTCACCACGAAGCTAGGATTTTTGTGACAACAATAAAAGCACTGCCTAATATATTGCTCAGCCACCATTTTGCTTCCCATTAGGGACTAAATATGAGAATAAATAGCTTTGGAACCTATGTGAAAATTTGTAAACAGCCAATACTTAGAAGAGGCAATACTTATTGAAATATGATGATTAATTTTCATGAGAAGAGCCCTAATCCATTTTCCTGTTCACATAGTATCCACTTTGTCGAATTCTATTTAGGAGGTGTATGTTGGAATTCATCTAAAGGAGGGGAATGAATTTCAATCCTATTTGGTGACATGGTGGGAGTAGGTTCCTCTTTCAATGTTGAAAACTAGGCCAAGTGTCAAGAATCCGTTGCATATCAATCTTTTGTTGGTTGTTGTAGAAATTAACTGTACTATATAGGAAAATGATGGTTTGTTATAGAGTTTATGATTTTTGGTTTAGGGTTTTAAGAATCGGATGTTACATGATATATTGAATGTTGCACAATTGAACTTTTGGCTGTAGTTTTTTTTTTCCTCTCACCGTGTAAGTTTCCATTTTCAATAACATCATTTCAATTGTACCAAAGGTTTTGATGGGTATTAGATTAGGCTTTACAGACTTTCCTTGTGTTGTCAAAAGTATAAGCATTTTCATAATTAAAGGGGGCCCATTGTGTCCCTTTGTGATGTGTAAAAGAACTCTTATATTGACATTTGGAATATACTGAAACAACTATAGGCTTACTTCAATGAAGAAGTCCACGAAAATGTTTGGGCATCCAATGTTTTTCATTTGAGGTTGAACAAGAGAGAAAATTATATGATGAAAGGTAAATTAAAGTGGCAGTTGGTGCTTGCCAATGACGAGTAGTTGTTGGGTTTTTTTTATCTTTCCTTTCAGCAGAAGGGAGTGCAATATGGTGCACAAAATTTATGATAAATGTGTAATGTTTATTTTCCTATTCCTTCATAAATGTTGCCTCATTGTTGTGGTTTTACTTCATGTTTCAGATCCATTAAGTTCTTAATTTGAATTTTTTATGCCTTGCTATTAGTTAATCTTTTAAAAAAGTTCTGCACTTTGACACATTCACTATTAATTTTTGGTGTGGTTTTGACAGGTACTACCGTATGTTTGAGGCTACACAAGATGGCTTGGGAAAAAATGCTCCTGTTCACAGCATACATGGTTCTTTACTTGCAGTTGGAGAGCTTTTGAGGTCAGTGAATATGTTTGAATTTCTTTCATTTACTGAAACAACATTGTGAGTATGAGTAAACTGGCTTTGGAGAACATAAAGAAGCAATCCAGCATGTGAGGTCCATGA
Organism: Mallotus repandus; assembly: GCA_949671775.1. Lineage (NCBI taxonomy): Eukaryota > Viridiplantae > Streptophyta > Magnoliopsida > Malpighiales > Euphorbiaceae > Mallotus > Mallotus repandus. The sequence continues at coordinate 17,884 of CATIWM010237859.1, forward strand.
ATCTTAACAGGTGAATAGTCTTACTGGGAAGATCAAGCTAGAAGTGTTATTTTTGTATGTGTGCCCAGAAAAGAAAGGAGAGAAAGTTGTGATTGCTTGCCATTTCTCATAATTATCTTAAGGGTGAGAGACTGAGAGGCATAGAGGGGACAATTGACAATATTGCCTTTTGTGAGCTCTTAGATGGAATTGCAGTGTCTTGGTGATCTCTGTATAGGGAGGAAGCTTAAGGAAGTTGAAATGAAGATATCTACTAATTGTTATGCTTTGATATTTCATCCACATGTCAATAATTTGTTGTTTTGATTTATGCGGGTCTAGGTCTAAGGATTAGGTGTGTATGGCCTCTAGGAATTCCTGAATGATTCTTTTTAGTTGGGATGTAAGATTTGCTGGCCTTTCTTGTTCTTGGGTCTTGACTTGGTTAGATGTTAGGGACTATGGCATTAGGAATCAGGGCCTTTAATCTTGATGGTGGACCCTTACGAATATAAGTTAATAAAAAAGTTGGCTATTGTTACTTGTTTGTTTTCAGCCTCTGCTGATGATGCAATTGAAACATTATTTGGGCAGGAATACAGGTGAGTTCATGATGTCCAGGTACAGAGAAGTTGCTGATATTGTTCTGAGATACCTAGAGCACCGGGATCGGCTTGTTCGCCTTAGCATAACTTCATTGCTACCTCGTATTGCTCATTTCTTGCGG
>CATIWM010237872.1:0-19488 GCA_949671775.1 Mallotus repandus
AATTTAAAAATAAGGATAACAAATAAAAAGAAAAAAATAAAAAGGGATAAAAATAAAAGAGAAAAAAGAGGAGAGAAAATAAAAAAAAATAATGAAAGAATAAAAAGAATACAAATGGGGTAAAAATGAAAAAAATTTAAAAAAATAGGGTACTCTTGAAAATAAAATAGGTACTCATGTAAGTAATGAAAAAATGATATTTTGCTGAAAACTAAAGCCCAAAAGTTGTATATTTGTGTAAATTTCTCTTTAATATATGTCTCTTTTATAAGCCTTGATACCCCATATTAATATTTTATTCTACTAAGGGTTATAATCCCTAAAGAGGAAGAATGCATAAATAAGAAAAAAGTTTGATAAGGAAGTTTATTCTCTCCTAAACAAAGCAATCCTACAAGACTAAGAAATTCTATTCCTAAGAGGTTTGAGCTAATCTCTCACTATATATACATCTCATAACATCTCACATGGGGAGAGATCATTCATTCACACATTCTCATACTCTACATCAAATAATCATGTCATCATTGCATCATTCTCATACTCTACATCAAATAATCATGTCATCATTGCATCATACAAACACCCATCCAACACTCATTATATTCTCTCTATTCTCCTTTTCTTGCTTTATTAGTATTTTTTCATACAAATATTGACTTAATTTTTGGAGTGTTTGTGGAGGAAACCTCATCTATTCACCCGTTCTCCTCGTCAATGAAGGTTTCACAAGTAAAGATTCAATTCAGAGTTATCAAGCCGATAAGCTCTTGTAAGAATTTACAAGAGTTAGTATTGAAAACACTTTAAAAAAATTTCTTAAAATTAATGTGGGACACATATGTCTCTTTATTACTAACTATTCCAACATAAATACCTTGATGGAAAGGTGAAAAGACACCATTAACCTTTACTAAATATCCTATTAATAAAGCGCACTTGCTCCAATAAAGTACTCCTTGTGTGAGGGGAATAGTTATAGATTAAACACAAAATAAAATAAATATAATTGGCTCACAATTTTATTGTAGTCTTTAAACTAAATAAATAAATAAATTGACTTGAATTTTGATAGAGACAATCCCCGGGTCGAACCGCAACACCTAATATATAAAGCATAATGATCATTAGTGCATTCTCCCAAAAAAAAAATTAGTGGAAATGAACTAATTACATCCCATGAACACAAAATGAGATTTCAAACAAATTATGGTGCCAATCGCATAAATCACATTCGCCGAGGATGATCTGGTTGTGACGTGGCAATTTGTAATTGTAAGAGATGATGTCAGCTTATGTAAGAACAATCCTACGGATTTGGAAACTTCCTTACCAGTCATGATTCAGTGGAGTTAGGTCCATTTTATCAACCATGGATCCACGTTGTAAGCTTAATTAAAACAATTAATTATGATTAATTATACACCATCAGTATATATATATATATTATTATTATTATTAATCCAATGGTTTTGACTTAAAAAGATCTGATAGAAGGTTCAATTCAATTTAAATTTTAATTAATGAACATCATTGAAGAATATTATTTAATAATGAAAATTATATTTTTATTCATTTTCATGAGAAAAATTATTGAATATAATTCAAATAAAATTTATTTATTTTAGAATTTAAGAATTTTGAAAAAAAAAAAGTTAAGTTAAAGACATCATTTACAATTTTTTTGAACAGCGGAAAAAATTGATCCTTTAACATACTTTAGAGAAAATTATATCATTGAATTACTTAACATTCGATAATGTCATTTTTACTTTTTTTTATGAAGATAATTTTAATATGCAAATAAGTAATATCGGTGTGTTAGGTGGCTTCATTTCTGAAGAAAATAATATAAGTCTTATTCAAATTAATAATTTAGCATTTATAAGTATAGCTGAAATTTTCAACCTACATATAATATTTAATTAAATACATAAAAATTATATCAACTAGAAAAGTTAAAATGCACAGAAATTATACCAAATTTACTTAATTATTTCAAGGATTTTTGGTTTTGCCAAGGGATTTAATTTGTAAAGTAAAGCTAGTCCTTGCCTTGGCTAGGTCAAGTTCAATGGGAATTTAGTGGGTATTATTTGGTCTTAGTGTTTTATATATATATATGTATATTTGCTTTTAAGGTTGAAAATTATTTAAGATTATATTTTATATACTTTATACTTACAAAAATAATTAAATTCATGACATCAGGACTCCAAATTAAAAATAACTAATTCAGTACAAAGACAAATAAATGTAATTTAAAACCTCCAATTAGAATTTTTTTAATTAAAAATGGTAATATTGATTAATTGATTACTAGCCTTTGTTGGATTATTATTAAGGACCAAGTTAAAGGGTGGGGACAACTAACCTTTAGCTTTAGATTCAGTTCAAAAAAAACTGTTAGTTTTAGATATACAGTTAGTTTTTTAGTGTTATTTTTTTTTTGTGTCCATTGTCAAGTGGGTAATGGCCATGAAAGGACATTAATTAAAGAAATGACTATGGTGGGGATTATCTATATGTAACTCACATTTAAAATACTAATATATTACCTATCCAATTAGTGACTTTTGAGCTAACTAATTAGCAAATCGATTTTAATTATTCTATGAATTAGTGTAATGAAAGTAATTTATAATGAACGTGTGTGTATATGTGATTATTAAAAAGATTGATGATAAAAAAAATATTTATCTATTAATGTTATTTGTATTATAGATAAAAGTAGAAATAGATAATAGTAAATGCTGAGTATTTTAGTGGCATTATTAACTTCTTTCAAAGTATGTAGAGGATAAGGCCTCCCTCTTCAATATGAGTTGCAATTATATTGAATTAGTTTTATTGAGAGATTTTTGTCGTTAGAGTATGGATTTTTGTATTTCTTCTCTTGATAATTGCGCTTCACTTTGACTTCATTTATGGTTTAAATGATTTAGTTATTTTTAATTTAAAATAATTATATTTTATTATTTCATAAAAATAATTTAATTATATATACATGGTCAAAATTAATAACTTTAATACAAATAAAAATTATTTATAATTTTATTAATTTATTATATTATATTATTTTTGTATTCAACTTATATTGCTAAAAATTTATTAAAAAAATGTTATATTTTAATATGAATTTAGGTGTGAAATATTAGTTTTAAATTTTTAATTGTATAAACATTTCAAATGTTTATAAATGGTAAAAAAAATTTCAATGGTGAATTTAATTTTTAAATTTTCTATTAAATATTTTAATAAAATGGTATTATACAACATATAAAAATTTTAATAGTGAATTTAATTTTAAGTTTCTATTAAAATATTTTAATAAAATGGTACATTATAATACTAAGAATATTACATGTAGTAAAAAATTAATATAAACTAAAAGGGATAAAAACAAATTTGGTGTGTTTACTTTTTAAAATTTTACAATTTGGTGTGTTAATTTTTTAAAATTACAATTTAGTGTTGCAACCTGCTAAAATAACACAAAGTAGTGTTATCAGCAGGTCACTAACAAGTTAACAGTGGCTTTGTGTTGAATGTGTGTTGACATGGATTAGCACATGATAGTCATGTGCAATTTATTATAAAATTACTAAACTAACCCTACTAATAAGTGTTACAATCGTGAACTTAATTATAACTTCTTAAAAAAAACTTTCTTCTTTAACTTTCTTCCTATTTCTGCACTTTGCCCTTTGTTCAACAAATTGGCTGGTGAAAACAATCGGCCATGCTTTTCGATGGATGGCGATACGTGCTTCTGTGCCAGGCATTATGTGATAAGAACGTCATGGACAAATAGAAATCCAAGTAGAAGATTCATAACATGCGAGAATGGAGGGTGCTCATTTTTCCTTGGGTCGATCCTCCCATATGCGACTAAGCAAAGACTATCATACCTGAATTATTGAGAAAGATAAGTGCTATGGAGGTGGAAATGTGCAAGAATTGGAAAAGGGAAAAACTTTTGTGGGCATGGGCAATTTTTTCTATTATAATTATTATATGTAAATGAATTAATGTGCCAACACTATTTTGCTCTTATGTATGAATATTAGGCTGAAATATGGATGTAATTGTTGCAAAGCTTGGCACTTTGGTCAATTCTGATGTATTTTGTTGTTAGGATTACATAGGTTTAGAATGTCATCAACATGTTTGATGAAATGCTTAAGAGAAGGTTAACGGGTAAAATATGTTGTTGATTCTCATTGTTTTATGGGCATTGAAGTAATGATAAGATGAAGTTTAGCTGTTGTTTATTCATTGTATATCTCTTTTCTTTTTTTTTCTGTATAGTATGTAAATTGTTATTCGACTTTCTTACCATCCAAAGACACAACAATGATGCTACTTGTATTCTATACTAGAAACACATGAGTTTGAATCCCTAGCTTTGTGCCAGTAAAAAAGAAAAAAAAATGGAGATACTAAAGAGAAAAAAACATGAATTCAGTAAGAAGTTGAAGAACAAAACCAACCACATTATATGTGGCTTACAAATCTGTCCAAAAACTTATAATTATAATTAACACAGGTAATGCAAGTCAACATATTGACTCATCCACAAAAAGAACCGTCCAAAATATAAGTGACAAGTATCTCTGTTATATATTGTCCAAAGCATACAAAGTTGATCAACATAATCTGTCATGAAGTTGTACATTGCAATCAAGCAAATCTAACTCTTTTACTTCTCTCAGAGATCTGTAATTGGTGTTGGCTAGCATTTGGATTTCCTTCCAGCAGTGTTTTCATCATTTTTAGGTATTGTTCTTTTTAGATCCTTTTGTTTTGCAGCTTGTGTTTTCTGATAAAAATAGTCAGAAGTTACATTAGTAATTCATCTAATTTACTTAAATAAACAAAGTTTACAACTCATACTTACCTCTAACTGAGATCTAGTGATGAATCTCTTTCCCTACTTCTTGAAGCCTTCCTACTTATCTTTCATGAAAGCGGGCTCAGGTTCATTACCAACTCTTCTTTTCCCCTCAAGATAAATGACCCTTTGTCCATCAGTCTTTGGCTATAAAAAAAATTCTTATTGTAAAATATATGTAAACTAAAAATAATTATAGGAAGAGTAACAAAATGTAAACTAATATCACATTAATACATTTATTACCACTGTTCCAGTTGCTAAGTCTGTGTAAACACCATATCCCTTTGCTAGCTGTGAACCAAGTCCTGGAATATAAGTATTCTTAGCCTTCTTGGTCATTGAATAATACTTTGAACTTATCAGTAATTCAGGACTTCCAAATCTAGAAACTGTTAGGCTTCTTTGTTGTTCCTCTTGGGAACTTTGTTGTTTAACTTGACTATTTTGATGTTCACCTTGGGAACTTCATTGTTCAAGTGTTGCTTCAACTTGATTACTTGTAGCTTTTTTTTTGCTTGACAGCCTAGTATAAACCAACATCACATTTAGAGATACAAAAATTATTACAATATTAACAATATACATAGATTAATGTATGCTGATGAAAAATAATACCTGAAGTTTTGGTATCCTTGAATTGATTCCACTTATAGGCCTGTGTCCAAGCTCATTTGAAGGAGTACTCACAGGCTCATTTGAAGGAGTACTCAAAGGCTCATTTGCTATCTCATGTGGTTGCTCAGAATTAACAGGATTACTTTATTTCTTCAACAAAGGACATGTTTTTTTGTTATGTCCCTTTTGAAAACAAACCTGACATGTCATGATTCTACCTTTTGTAGACAGCTTATAGCCACTTGAATTTTCTCCTTCTTCTTTCCTTCTATTCTTAGGAGGTCTGCCAGGTTATACTTAGGAGGTTGTGGAGGATCAAGATTTGATTTTTTCCAGAACTTAGGACCATTCATTGGTCTCATCATGTGACCATAGGCTTTTAAGTAAGTCTATTTTTTACAACACATATGAACATAATCTACAAGATCATGACCTAAGTGCTGAATGGCACAAATAGCTTCAGGGCAAGGAATGCCAGTTAATTCCCATTTTCTACATGGACAAGTTTTCTTTTCCAAGTCAACAACATAGGTGTCTCCCTTATACCCCACTTCAAACCCACTATCTCCATTCCAGATCATCTCACAATTGCCACTTTCTTCAATATTCTTAGGTAATTTTCTCCTAATTCTAGTTCTAAGCTCTCCTACCCATTTAGTGGCCATTTCTCTATTACTAACTAACCTCTTGAAAATCAATTTCTTAATGTCTTCCAACATTGAATATATATTTTTGGTTCTAGCTTCTATGATTTTTCCATTAAAAGCCTCAACAAGATTATTGTCAATAATATTTCATTTTACCTCCGTTCTAAAGTATGCTTGACACCAATGTCTTGGATGAGTTTTAAGCATGTCTTCATAGCCTTGTGGTGTGATCTTCTTCAATTCTGTCATGTTGGATTCAAAATTAGGCATGTTCGAAGACTTTGCACATGCCCGAAATAACTTTTGCAAATCCTTATCCCGACCATGTCTTTTTCTCCAATTTGCATATAGGCGTCAAACACAACACCTATGTTCTGCCTCAGGTATAATGGAACCAACAGCATCTAAAAGTCCCTACAAAATACAAAAAAAAAGGATCAAGATAATGTTGTTGTCCTTTTGCAAACAAGATTAAACATGATAATAAAAAGTAAATAGCTAACCTTTTGTTGATCTGTGATCACTGTCCAGCCACTTCCATTGCCAAGTCCCAAGTCCTTGCTAAGTAAATCCAAAAACCATTCCCATGTAGCTTTCCTTTCACAATCAACCACAACCCAAGCCACCGGGAATATTTGATCATTCTCGTCCCTCCCCACAGTTGTTACCCTATTCACTTCTGTATTAATTGTTAGGTCATAAATAAGCTCACTACCTTGTGCAATTCCATAAATGTCCCTCAATATTTTATGCTCAGTGTACAACACGACAAAGTTGTGCTCTGTTACTATTTTTAACATGTCAGCTACTGACAAGTCATACAAAAGCCTTAACCCATCTCCTAAAGGTCTGCCAAGCAATCTAAAGTGCATTTGTTCCAGATTTCTAAATCCTCATGCATCTTTTATGTCTTTTTCAAAACCAACAAGTGTAACGTTGTTAATGTCAATCTTAATTTCATACTTATTTCCCCCAATATATTTCGTTTCCCTTTTACGATTGTCAGTAACGAAGAGTCCACCACAAAACACCATTACAAATTGTCTGTCACACCAAAACAACAAGCAAAAAAAAATTCAATAAATTTCTTAACAACCCCAAAACCCTGTATAACCATTTAAAAAGAAAGAGATAACAATAACATAATATTCACAATCAACTTTGGCCAAAAAACAAATAAATCATTTGGAGGAAGATGATGTTCGAAGCTAACACACAATACCCTAACTAAATCAAAAAAAAAAAAAAAACAAATCAATAAATAATGCACTTGTTCATGTCCGAAGCTGTAATTCTTCATTAACAGCCTCTTACAACAATGAAAAATCAACGGTTCTTCAATGCTTCATCAATGGTTGATGGCGTTTTTTTACAAAGAAAAAAACATAACTTTTTGATTTAGTGTTGTTTAGTGTTGTAACTTTTCTTTTTCGTTTTTTTTTTTCACAACCTTTGTTCTTTTTGGTCATTTCTCATTCCTTATGCACATGCCATTCATGTGATGTTTGTTGAAAACTCTTCCCAATGCCAGATCAGTCCTCTTTGTGGGCCAATTTAATTCCAGCTCAGCAATGACCTGCTAATAACACCAGTCTGTGTTATTTCAGCAGGTTACAACACTAAATTATAATTTTAAAAAGTTAACACACCGGATTGTAAAATTTTAAAAAGTACACACACTAAATTTATCTTTATCCCTAAACTAAAATAATTAAATGAAATATTTTATAAATATTAGTTAAGTTGATAGAAATATAATATTTGATTGAAGATACTAAAGTCATTGTTTTCAATATAAAGATTCAAATAGAATGCATTTATAAATGAAGGGAGTACAAAAATCTATACCCTTACCATTATTGTAGTTCTATGAATTAAATTTTGTTAAATTTAATGTATTATGTAATTTTAAAAAAAAAATCAAATACACAACCCATGACATTAAACCTTAACACTGATTGATTTATCTACTGATTGATTGATTTCATCTTTATTTTTTATCCTTTGACTGATTATATTTAACATATAATTTTTCAGTTATTTATTGACTGATTATCTTTAAAGATATAACTGTTCAGCGACTAGGATGGTCTTGTTGCATATTTAGTCTTAAAAGAAATGTAATTATGAGATTGTCTGTTGTGCTGGAGGCGATGCACCCACCCTTTCGAATTGATTATTTTTTGGTATTTTTTCTTTAATTAATCCCCATTTTTCAAAGATGTAATTAATAATTAATGTGAATACAATGTACTTTGCAATATTCCAATTACAAAACAAGTTTGTCAATATAAACTACCATTTTATAATTTCAGGAATAATTAAGACAAATGTTTAAATAACGTCAGTAAAAACTATGTCCAAGTGCATAGATTATGTTTTTACTTGGGGAACATTAAATTAAAGTTCATTGCTTAGATGAGCTTAATTTAATTCAAATTCTGATAATTTTTTTTTAAAAAGAAAATTTTTGTGTTGAAATTAATAATAATAATAATAATAAAGGACAGGCACATGCATACATTACTATTAGTTTCATGTAAACATCAAACAGTATCGATTGTATACAGTTTTCACAATGTCAATGCAGCCCATGGGAAATCGATTCTTGAACCAGCAGTAAATTCTACATATGTGCCAAACATGGAAATTTTCAATGGGAATTTCTTAGAAGTTTCTTTACAGATAAATATTGTTGTACATTTTTTTTTCAAGGTTTGAGATTGTCGGTTTCTTTCTTTTTTGTTTTTTATTTTTTATTTTTTGGTTGTTTAAGACTCTGACGAAGGAAAATTAAGCCAAAAAATTTATCAAGATTCTAGAACAAAAGTAAAAATGGAAATTATGTATAATAAATCAGCTTATTGAATATTATTAGCTATCAATAACGGTTGAAATCAACTAGTAAAAATTGTTCACATTTAAGTGATGTCTTAAATTTGAGTAATGGTTTATACAATTGCTGATAGATTTTTACCGTTTTTGTAATTCTGTCAGAATTGAGTCATATTAATTAAAATTTAATGGACTTTAGATATAAGTGATTTAAATTAAAAAAAAAGGTCTTTTGATTTATTAAAAAAAAGATTAATGTAATTTTAGTGGTTAATTAGTGATGATATATACATATAATGACAAGAGAAGTTTTACCTAAACTATACTAAACCTGCATGGTGTAATAACTCTTTGTCAAGGTAGGTGATCATGATAATTGATTGATAATAGAGATTAGGTTAATAAGGATTGATAAAGAAAAAAGTCAATGTTATGTGTAATTTCCCATGATTTCCTAAATTGACTCCTTGTGGATGGTGATAATAATTCATAAAATGATAAGGTAGCATGTACATGTATACCTATGTTTACACCTTATTCAAAATATAATTGGTTTATATCATGATTTATGTGTACATGTATAAACCATCCAAAATCTACCTGCCTCCTTAATTCTCCTTATTCGCCAAAATTCTCCATTACCATCATTACCTTCCTCCATTCAAAGATGGAATAAGTCTTAGAAAATTGTTAATTACCTTATTTTCTATTATGTTGAAGTGTATTTTAAAATTGGAAGTTTATTTTGTATTTTTTTTTTTTTTTTTTGGTAAATTGGGAGGTCATATGACTTTAATATTGATGGACTGTATAATAGGGGGACAATCCTCTCCTTTTAAATTGACGATGTCAGAGATCAATCTTATACATCAGAATGCTCTTGGAGAGTAGTTGTCACTTGTTTACTCCCTGGCTTATTTTATTCTTTATATACATATATGATTTAAACAGATTTTGTGGCAAAGAGTTAATTTTTTATAATTATCTCAAGTATTAAATAATTATAAAAGTTATGATAATTTACATTGAGTCAAATGAATCCTGTAAGAGATAAAATTCTTCCAATAATAGTTTCTAGATATATATAAGCGCATAAGGCTCTTTATTCTTTATTGATAGCGTATTAAAAAAAATTTTAAATTTTTTATTGCTTACAACAATAAATATTTATTAATAAATATTGTAAAAAATTATTTTAAAAAAGTTAGATGTTTCAAAAATAGGAAAGTAAAAATTTAACATGTAAAGTTTGAAATCAAATTACATAGACCTCATTTAAAATAGTATATTAGAGAATATGGGTGAATTCACTTTTTTGTGAACTTTTGGTCAAAAGTAGAATTTTCCATGAAACAATCGAGAACCAAATAATTAAGCTAGAGATCCATGCCACCGTCATAGAGGAAGCCTAGAAACACATGCAAAGCCTAAAGAAATAGGAAGATATGAGATGGGTCAAGTTTGATTGATATGTACTTACCTAAGAAGAGGCGGTGAAAGTGAAAAGGGCCAAAAAAAAAAAAAAAGAGAAAGAGGTGACATTGAAATGAGGTAAGCTTAAGGAAATCAATGCAAATATGAAATATATAGATAGACCCATTTGGCTAAAAATTGCACCAAATGTTCTCTTTCTTTTGTTTTCAATTGGTAGTAGTCGACAAGGATGTTCAAGAACGAGTTGTGGAATCTTGATTGGTTGTTGTCTCCATGTTTTCATGCAACAAATAAGGTTTCTTTACTATTTTCTTGATTGAAAGAAAGAAAGAAAATATATATTTTTTCTTTTTTTTTTTCTTTTGTATGTGTTGCTTCCATACTAATCACTTAGAATAAAATACATAGCCATTAAATTTCATTTTCACTTGGAAGAACACATGGATCAAGTAACCAAATAAAGATGGTTAACTTCCCTGCAAGTCTGTGTCCAAAACCCAAAAAGCTTTGCTTTGAATAGAAAGTTAATAAGATAATTGTTACACACTACTTTCTGTAATCATCCCATACCATATGATTAAAATCAAAATAATTAATTATGTATTAATCTTGTGTATCCTTTTCTTCTCTTATAATAAAACTACTCTTTTCCCTTACTTTAAATCTATCTTTCTTTCATTTCCCTGTTTTTGTGTTGTCCCCTTTTCAGTTTTTATCTCAATTCATCAAAAAGAGGACAACCTTTTTAAGGGATTTGTAGTGTTTCATGATCCAACACAATCTGATTAAATTAAGAAAGGCGTGTGTTAATGTAACACTAAGCTAATAATTAACATAATTCAGTTTCGTTCGACAGAAGTTATAAGCATTGTCCAAGAAATTAATCCATCCTTTTTGTTTTAATTATGTTGTACTTGTAGCATATATAACTAATAATAATAATAATAATAATAATAATAATAATATTTTACTATGTTTTGTTGTGATTTTTTGTTGATTAAATAATGTTGTGGAGGCATCTTCTGCGTAGATTCAGGAATTGATTCACGTGGTTCTTGATATATAACATGTTCTTCATAATCCCCACTTGTGTTTGTGTGTTTTCCAGCTCATATCCACTTTGAATTTCATGTAATTTCATTCATTATCGTCTCCATTAAAGTGGAGCAAAACTGCAATTGAACTACTGATCCTTGCTGCAACTATATTCTAATTTATTTGCATGAATATTCTTATTTAGTAATTATGCAAGAGAAGAATCGGATGATCATAATGCTGCCAATTCGCTAGTATGTATCGCTAGAATATGATCTTGTTGTTTTCTAATTATTTAACGAATTACAAAAAAAATTAAGTAAAATTAAGAACTACTTGTTATAAAAATATTCAAGAGAATTACATCAAAATATGAGAAGAATTTAATTAAGACCACTTAATTTGGATAATGTTCACAGAAGTATATAATTTCATTAAGTAGTTGGTGAAAAGAATACTATTGAGGCATCATTGCACCGACGAATATGGTGCAATTTGAGAGTTATGTATGCTACTAATGAGCTTCTTTCATAAATAGAATTCATCAATTGGTGTTATAAAGATTATAAAATTATATATAAATATCTGAACTAATTATCAGATACGGAATATATCATATGAAAAAAAATTACATATGAACAACAATTGAAGAGAAGAATATATAAAAAGAAAACCAAAAGAATAAAAATGCACTAATATAAAAGAATAAATGTACATCAAGTTTATATATATATGTATAAAAGTATGTATATATATTTTCCACATCTAATCTTTTTTTTTTTTCCTCCTTTTGTGCCTGCAACTAAAAATAAAATCTGGAAAGATTTTGGACACCTTGAATTTAAACCTATAAATAGAAGCTTTACAAAAGTATATATATGTTTATATTAATTAATTTCTGAAACCGACTCTTAAAAAAAAAAACTACTCAAATTAATTAATTACCTAGTGGAGATCAAGATCAGAAGACTGTTTCAACTTCAATTCATGTGTATATGTCCCTAGGAATTTTATAGAACAAAGCTAGCTAGCAGCACCCTTGTAATAAACATAATTCCATGGATGGATCTTGAGCTAGTAATCCCACAAGTTGTCCAAGTCTGCAACAGATGATGGGCCTTGATCAAGATCATCATACACCCTTCCGTTAATTTCTTGTTTCGACACCACCACTGATGATATCTCTGCGGCTGTGTTCATGTCAGTGCTGAGTCCAGTATCTTGTGATAGAGTAGCCATAGATTGGTTAGATGAAAACTGTTCACCTTTGCACTGTTTCTCCTGGGGCCTTGTTGATGCAGCTTCAGCACTATTGCCTGCAAGTGCTCTTAAAAGGGTTTCATCATTTGCACCAAAGCCTGAGTTTTGGAAGTAGCCAGTTGCAGAAATAGTTGGTGTAGTTTGGAAACTGAAATTTGGAATCTGAGGGTAGAAAATGGAGCTTGGTTGTTGTTGTTGTTGGTAGCTGGAGTTTGAAGGGTGATGATGCAGATAGTTTTGGCTGTTGTTATGAACAGTAGCCGTAGAAAACTGAGACAAGTAATTTCCATCCATTGATCTTGATGTCATTGCCTTGAATTCGACGTCGTCTCCATCGTTGTAGCTTGAGCTTGGTCTGCTTAAGTTTGGAGGATCCATAAGAGGTGGGAGTGAAGAATAATCCAAGAAATCATCACCAAAAGAGTTCACCCTTAAAAGGTCTTGAATTGAAGTTCTCTTGATTCCTGTACTCTTATGAAAAACCCTACAAACAACCCATTCATCCTGCACAAAGCAAAAAAAAAAGTTGCAGATTAAATGTCTAGCTAAATATATAGATTCTTCATGTGCACAAAAGCAAAAATGATTAATAAAGCAAAAAAAAAAAAAACGAGAAAAGGTATACCATGAAAGAAACCCACTACCAACAAAAAAGAAAAAAAAAGTAAAAGATTGAAAAGCTACAATAAAAAAAAAAAAAAAAAAATTGTAATATGGATATATACCTTTGCAGCTTTAGGGAGATTGTAGTAAGAGAATTTGCCTTCAAGTCTGTATTCATGCATAACCCAGTTGGTTTTCTCTCCTTTTGGGGCTCTTCCTCTGTAGAAAACAAGAGTTTTCTTCATTCCAACAAGGCAATTTTTTCCCTTATAAATCTCTTTATCTTTGCCAGTAGCCTTCCAATATCCAGCTTCAGTAGCTCGATTTGTTCTCATACCGGTTGGATACTTCCTATCTCTTTGACAGAAGAAGTACCATTCTTTTTCTCCCATTTTTGCTTTCTCTGAAAAAAAAAAAAACAAACAAGAACCCAAGATAAGGAATTGTTTTTATTTTCATCAAGAAACAAGAAATCAAGAACTCATAGCTATGTGGATAGCTACTATTCAACCCCACAAGAAATCAAAAGAAAATAAAAGATACGTATATGTATTAGCTTACTAGGCAAATCCCATGGCTCGGACTTATTGAGATCAACTTCACCAATAGCACATGCACTGAAACCACTGTTCATTACCTTCTCTGTTAGATAATGAGTTATGATCTCCTCATCTGTCGGATGGAAGCGAAAACCAGGAGGCAGATCGACGAGATCGTCCCCTCGGTTAACCACGATAGCCTCTTCCATTGATATACAGAATTCAAGAAAACTCAAACAAACACAGAATACAAATTCAAGAAACTCAACAAACACAAAGAAAGAAATCAAGAAAGGAAAGAAATGAAGAAGAGGAGCAGCAGCTGAGGGGATTGTGTATGAAAAGAGAACAGTTAAAAGAAAGTAGAAAAAAGGCAAAATAAGGAGCTTAAATAGAGGAGTTTTGCTGATGAAAGATCCGTGGACAACAAGTAATTTTTTTGCAGTATGTGAGAAGCCTCCTCCAATGTTAAGCATATGTGGGTTCAACTCAATTTTCAATATTATTATCATTATTTTATTTGATATATAGTGGTGTTTTCTTGGGTTGTATCTACCTGTTTGAAAAAGAATATAAATGTATATGCATATGTGAGGAAAAAAAATGGTAAAAGGGTAAGGATTTGAGGTGTAGGAGAGGTGGTCCATGTGCATGTTTCCAGCATCCATTCACATTAATAAAATTAAAGTTATTAAATGCAAAGATTAAGATTAATCTTCTTTTTTTGCTTTTTTATCTTGTTTAAAGTACCTAACCTGATAAGAATTTTTATTGCATGTTCTAAGATTCTACACTATTAGTTAAAGCTAATGGGGTAGCTAGTACTACCCTTGAATTGTTTCTTTATCAACTAGATGGAACCAAGTCTCTGTTCAAAGCATTTGAACAGTTTCAAAAAAGCTGCTAAAAAGGCTTGTTGCTATCTTTACTGCTGTATTTTCCTGAACATGTCAAAATTTTCTTCTGCCCTTTTTAGTATGAATTGTTTGCCTCTGGCTTGGCTTGGCTTATTAGGCTTCATTGGTTCATCCACACATGTGAATGCGGAGTTAAAAATAATATTCTTTTTTCAACTATTTATTATAAATATTTTTAATTATATTAACCATAATGGTACATATCGCATTCGCAGAAATTTACAGTATTGTTATAAAGAAATAAAATTTTCTTTTTGTCCCTTGCTCCAATTGATTTGCCCCTACTAATGGTTCAAAAGCGTAATTTAAAAAACTTTCTGATTTATCTTTGCAAAATCGCCTATTATCATCTTATATTTATATTTATTGATTTAGAGTAATCAAAAGTTTAAATTTTTTTAAAAATTTTTTTTTTGTGGATATGAAAATAACGGGCAACTGCAAGGAGAACTTTGTCATTATTATGTTATTCATTCGGTTTATAACTACAAAATAGTCAAGTTTATATATCTATCATATACTAAAAATATCAAATGTAAAAATAAAACATTAAATTAAAAATAAATATATGAATTTTTTTGTTAAACTATCAGTATTTAAAGTTTAGTGGATTTTGATTAATTTGGTTCGACTTGAGAAGGACTATAAAAATAATAAATGTCTCTTAACATCTAATTTAACATGACTGCATACATTAAGATTTCAAATTCAAGACTTAACTAATACGAGACAGCTTTTTATTGACCGATGAAATAATGGTTAGTATTTTTTTTTTAATATTTGACTGGGTATTAATCCTGTGATTGTAACAAAAAAGGATGATTAAAATTCCTTACAAATATCCAAATGGATGGAATCTAGGGCACTATTAAAAGTTCAAAACTAACAAAGTCAATAGATGAATGAAAAAGGAGCGAAGGAAAGAAGAAAGAAAATATAGAAATTTCAGTGAAATTTCTAAGATGCCAGTTGGCTCCCTGCTTCTGTTGCAAATTTTAGTTGATTCCAAATTTTCTTTAGACTAGGGTGGCAATATATATATAAATTAAGATATATTATATATCTTAATTCAATGAACTATATCATATTAAAAATTAATTTGTAGTTTCTAATTATTACAATTATTTAAATAATTATTTTAATATATATATCTATATATGACATAAAATATAAATTTATAACTAGTTATGTTATATTTTAAATGAATTAAATATATCGTGTCGTATCAATCCATTTTATTAACGTATCGTATTTAAATTAAAATTTATAATACAATAAATTTACCGTGTCGTATTCACATGAATACTTATTATATTTAAATTACTAGCTAGTAAATTAACACTTATCCGACACGTGAGCAAGAATTACCACCCTACTTTAGGAAAATTTATACAATGGTCCTAAGTCAACTCGTTAATCTAATTAAAAGCCAAAGTAATTATAATTAAATATTTTAATTAAAATAATAAAATTTTAAAATTTTATAGCATATGAAGAAATTCATCAATGTCATATTTTAAGGATACCATATTTTATAACTAATTATTTATTTATATTATTATTTTTCTAATTATATTAATATGATTGATTTGACCCTTTTTAATTATGATAATTTAGGGTATAGTTATTTATATAAAATTTAAAAAAAATACAGCCACCAGCCAATAAATATTGGCCATTGTCATGGTTGGTCCCTAGCCTATAATTTTTCATCAATTACGTTTTGATTTTTCTATTAAAATATATTATGTTTACACATCAAATTTATCTTTGCTTTTCTTTTTTAATCTCAAATCCAGATGGCATTATTTTTTCTTATCGGAATAGGCATATTGATGGTGCATCAAACTGAACACATGGTTTTTTTTTATTTTGTTTTTGTTTTGCCCTTTTTTTAACATTTTATGAGGTTCTTGTTTGATTTTAATTTTACATGTCAAAAGAAAATCAAACTACCATTGTAATATGATTGAATATTATAATTTTTTAACAAATTAATTATTAAAAAAATTTTGTTATTCTTATAATTTTGTGCGAATCAAATTAAAGTAATTAGAATGTAATAAATTATGGATACTGTAATTTAAAGAAAATACTAAATATTTAAGCAAATATAGGTATTTTGTACATAGACTGAAACAAATTGAATTAATTTATACAATTCATTTTTTTTGGCACTCTTTCAAACATATATGCTTTCATTTTGAACATTCTTCTTGAAAATGTGATAATCGACTATTCTCAGAAATTTTGCAACATAATATTAATATCAATAAAATTTCATAATTATAAAATTCACAAAACAAGAAAGAAAATTCACTATATATATATATATATATGCACAGAAAGCCCTTGGTGCCTTCCAACCACTCGCCAAACAAAGAAAGAGTCAATTTAAACATAAATGGAGTTGAATCAAATGTTAAATATATATATATATATATATATATATTTATGCTCTTGACCATTTTTTTCTAAATTAAAAATAAAACAATAATATTATTAGCATTTACATTTAAAAAAAAATAAAAAGTTTGAATTCTCTTTAAAAAATTTTGAATTCTAATTTTGTATATGGAAAAATAAATGTAGACTAAGATTTGCTTTCCCTAACAAGATTTCATCAACTCAATTCGAATTAATTGAAACTCTTATAACAATAAAAAATTGAAATCATTGCATATATAATTTAAGTCGTACATATATATATATATATATAGAGAGAGAGAGAGAGAGAAATTCTACACCCTATCTATCTAATCTAATTTTTAATATAGATATGGCTAAAGTAATGTTCACATTGCACTAGTCAAAGGGTTCTTCATTAACAATTACCAAGCACAATTGTTGTTCTGAATTAGTAAATTCTTAGCACATAATATTGACTTTATATATATATATATATATATATGCAATGCAATTATGCATACATGATAATATAATTAAAATTGAACAATATGTATGTATGTATAGAGGAATAGCAACACTTATTGACTAGAAAAATAACTATTATTAGGTGTAGCTATAGCGCTTGAGAAGCCGCAAATTCAAAATATTTATTTATTAGTTTGTATATGTATATATTTCCAAATTACTGTAAACAAAAGTAAACATCTTGGTGCCGACAATGCGAAAAAATCTCAGCATCTACAGCACATGTAATTAAACTCATTAATCAAATACAGAATGCGATTCCAACTTCCCATGTTTCAATATCCATCAAACTTCAATACATCTCATTTAGCATTAGTTGTAGAATTTGTACACAACTTCTTGCCTTTTGCCAAAACATTTTTGTCAATATTTGTTATCAATTTAAATGGTGTCGTAATGTATACAGTCATTTTTATAATTTTATTTAAATTCAATTACATCGGTCAAAATTTAATAATTTTGAAAATCAGTAATTTAATTAATAGCATATGTAATTTAACTAGATTATAACCAAGCTAGGTATACATATTTGCCATTGACTTCATTAATTTAGGTTTATGCAATTTGATGCTCTCAAATAAAACTAATGAATTCTAAATTAAGAAGTATTATTTTTCTCATGTCTTTCCCAATATTGAAATTGCAATACCAACAAAGGAAATATATAGTTGCACCCGACATTTCTCATTAAAAATCTCAATAAACTAATCACCATATGGTTCTAATCTAATTATATATTTTTTTTTAATAATATAAAGTACTTTTACCACCTATTATTATATCAAGAATTGAACATATAACTTTTTAATGTCTTAAAAAGGAGAGTTTATCACTTTTTTTAGCCACTGTTACACAGTGAAAAGATTCGATCTCATATGTAATAAGGTATTTTGTGACATCTTAACCATTAAGTCGACAACACATAATGAGTTTTTATAATTAATAAACTACTATATAAAGAACTATTTTTATATTTATTTTACATTATCAGATAATTTTTATAAAAATTACAAAGTAGGAAAAAATGCATTATCATACTATAATTTTAATGAAATTTAACTGTGGAACCACGAGGGTAATGATAATATTAATTAAGTGGACTATATATATATATAAAATAAAATAAAGGATAATTAATGGTTAATATTGTTATTAGGTAGGCATTAAGGGGCCAACCAAATCTCATTCCACGTGTTGACATTCTCATACTCGTATTTATCATGCTGAGTTGGATCTTACTTTTCACTTTCCCCCTGCTTACATCATTCGCTTTGCGTTCACATTTCCATCACTCTGTCTGCCACCTCATCACTTTAATGCTGCGTCGGAGTACTGTTTTAAAGAATCTTTTAATCTTTTTTAAGTTAATTTACATATACGATTATACGCGTTTAATTCTTGTACACATATATTTCCAATTATTTCTTATAGAAAATTTTAAATTATATTATAATATTTTATTTATATATTTAATTAGTTCATAATTTTTCTTGAATTTTATGAGATGTAGGGGTAACTCACCATTTATTTAATATTTCATATTCATAAGTATATTATATTTCGATTTTGCTCACAATTATCGATCACAATTTTATGAAGCTACAGCAAGCAATATTTGTTAAAAAAATTTAATTTGATTTTAGAGTAAAAAAATTATCTATTATATACATATATAGTTGTCTCTTTTTTCTCTAATTTTTCATCAATAACTTTTATTTTTTACCATCATTGATTATCTTCTAAATTGGCATTGGTTCTTTATTATTTCTTTA
>CATIWM010237926.1:0-40980 GCA_949671775.1 Mallotus repandus
TTCTACCATTTTTATTTATTTTTGTATTTTTATTATTTTTATTGCATTTTTACTATTTTTGTCATGTTCATGCCTTTTATGGTAAATTTGGTATTTTTATCATAAAGTTCATATTTTTATGGTAAAAATACCATCCTCATCTTTTAATTTATCCATTTCTGCATTTTTATTATTTTTATTGCATTTTTACTATTTTTGTTGTCTTTATACCTTTTTGGGTAAAGTTGCCATTTTTATCATAAAGTGGACATTTTTATGGTAAAAATGACATTTGTATCACCCTAATTATTTTTAATTCTGCATTTTATTATTTCATCATACTAATTGCATTTTTATTATTTTTATTATCCTTCTTTGATAAATTTATTGTTCTTTTCATAAAATCCCCATTTTTATGATAAAAACAATATTTCTATCATCTCTTTTATTATTCCACTTGCATCGCTATTATTTTTATTGCATATTTATTATTCTTGCCATTTTTTTTTGTTTTCTTTGATGAATTTACAATTTTTATTATAAAGTTAATATTTTTAAGGTAAGAACATTATCTTTATCACTTTCATTAGTTTTATTTCCTCATTAGAATTTCTCAATATTTTCCTTACCATAAAATTCCATTTTTAAAATAAAAATGATGACTTTACACCAAAATACCTAAATTCCAAAATCTTGCATCATGCATTTCTATTAGCATCCTTATTTGCTTATGTGTTTAATTACCTTCATTTATTATTTTAATTATGGATGAATGAAATATGTAAAATTGTCTTAAATATGATGTGTGCTTGCATGTGTATGAAAACTAACCCTTGTTTTGTAGGTTCATTTTATTTCCCTTCTTTCCATTTTATTGTAATTAATAGAATAGACATTTTCAAAGCAATTTGATCCTTAATGTCGATTCCCTTTATTTTCTATTTGGATGTATTTGTTAGAATAGCCTTTTTCTGTGGGTTGTAATCCTTAATCCCTTTCCCGTTTTTATTTCGCTTATTTGTGTGTTTATTTTTGCTTACCATTTCTTGCATGCTTGTACGTTGTGTGCTATATGCCTACTTACTTACATGATCACTTATTTGGTTGGCGAATGCTTATTTATTATGTGATGAATGCTCATCAATCCAATTGTCTCGCATTCCAATTTCCAATTTAAGTTGACTAATGATCAAGTGTGGTAAATGCATCATAAAATTGAAACTAGGGTGAAGTAGTGAATGAATAAGCAACATGTATAATAAGAAACATGATAAGTAACTCCTGCCCTCCGAACCCAGATTCTCTAATTAAGGAAGTGGATTTTTAATTCACTTCCTCCCGATTCAAACCGGGTGGCGATTCCAATTTACAAAGCCTATTCAGGCCTCCCACAAACAATAACAAACTGGCAGATTGTCACCATTAGCATGTGTGCTCCGATAAACACACTTATCATGTTCCCTCCTCCCAAGAGTACACGAGCGCATACAATAAGAAATATTCACTCAATGAAAAGAGCAAATAGAGGCATAATCGTGTGTATTTTTAGGAATTATTATGAAATTGAATAAAGCAATTACTAATAATAACAAAATATTTCTAAATGATTGAAAAATAACAAAAGATGTATGGTTGCATTATTGGACCAAGGAATGAAGACTTTAGCCTGAAAATGTGAATTTTCACATTATTAAACACAAAAATGTAAGAAAATACTTATTTTCATATTGAGGTGTGACAAGATGCAGCTTTGATGTAAGAATGCAAAAAGATTATTTTGAGCATCGGGATGCGCTTTGGATATGAAAAGTGGCAAATTTATTTTAAAATGATAGAAAATGCAATTATAATACAGAATTGGTGATTTTTTATGTGAGCATGATAATTTTGAACTAAATATGAAAGCTTTATGTGAAAATTTTGATTTTTTCACATAAAAATGCAAAAGCGATGTAAATTTGCCATTTTTACATAAAAAATGACACCTTGACATTGAGATGTGGATTTCATGCTAAAAATACAGAATTCATACTAAAAATGTGATTTTTATGTTAAAAATGCAAAATTTACGCTAAAATGATGAAATTGATGCCAAAAGTGTAGAATCTACATCAGAATATGATTTTAATGACAAAATATGCAAAAATGCAAAAATGATAAATTTAATGTCCACTGGATGCAAATGCAGACTTTATGTAAAAAATGATGATTTTCACATAAACTATATAAAAGATGCAAAAATGATTTGAAATAAAAATAGGATTTTTATCAAGAATATGCTGAAAATGTAGACAATGTAGAAATTGTGCAAAAATGATAGATTTTGGATTTTTTAAAAATAAAAAATGCAAACTTGATGCAGAAAATGATATTTTCATGTGTGAAATACAAGATTAACATAAAAATACAAACTTTATCATGAAAATGATTTAGAGATAGTAAAAAGGTGCAAAAAGTGCGAAAAAGGTTATGAGAAATGCAGATCTAACATAAAAATGGTGTTTTTGTGATTTTTCACATTTCGAAGCTAGAAAATGCAAAATGACAGTTTAATATGATGGGAAAAATAGAAAATTAACCAAATTGCATGCAGAATGCTAGTCTCATCACACATATTATAATAAAATTCTTAATTGTTGGTAGCAATAAAAAAATGCATAAACACTAAAAAGTAAACGTGCAAAAATGATTATTTGGTCCTCAGATTCGACTGAGCTTATTTTTGTGTTTTTAAAAGCTTTTGCTTCAGGTAGAGATTAAGCTGTCCTCATAAAGAGGTTAAAAATGATGTGTAGAATACAAGTTTGTATACCTTTAAAGCATGTTTTGACAAAGAGGCTTGGTTTGGTTCAAAGCCATATAAAAATTCTAAGAAAACGAGTAAAATAGGCTGAAAGTGTATAAACCGAGAGTCCTGATTCTTCAATTTGATAGAGTTTTAGTATTTTTTATTCCCAAAAAATTAAGGTTTAGGGCGTTATTTATAGTCAAAAATGGCTTTTTTACGTGTCCGGGGCGCATGCCATGCATGCCCTCGCATATTTTACACACCTTTTCGCACATTTTAGCCCTCTCAGAGAGGTTTTTTGAGGTTCTACTTAGTTTGTTAGGGTTTTTGGGCCTTTTGAATGCATTCAAGATGTCTGTTTTATCAAAATCAACTTCCATTTTCATGAAATTGAGTCTCAATCTCACGAGATGAACATCGGTTTGACAAGTTGTGCACCTTAAGAAACAATTGTTCGAAACATGAAGTTTATCATTCCAGGAGTTCATATTTCGTAAGATCAAAACACAACTTGATGATCTAGTGCCTAGCTTATCACTTTAAAATTTTGGTTCAGAGGTTTTTAGGTTTTAAGACTTTTGCACGCTTTAGAGGTGGTATGAACAAACAGACTCTTATCATATTCGAAAGGTTGTTTTCATCATCGTACCTTGTTGGGACAGTCAAAACTTGATGTATGACACTATTATTCATCGTATGGAGTTTTTTGTATGCTTTTAACATTATAGCTTTTAGCTTTTAGCTTCTATTTTTAGCTTATTAGCTTTGAGTCTCGAACTTTGGCTTTCAACTTTTAGCCTTTAGCGTTTAGCCCTTAGCTTCAAACTTTACCCTTCAGTTTTTTGCCTTTAGCATTTATTATTTTTTTTAGCTATATTATCAAAATTTATGGGTCATCACCATTATACATACTTATAGTTGTGTTAAAATGATTAAATCTTTTTATTTTTTATTAACTCTTTAATTTATTATTTATTTGAACTCATAAGCAATATTACCCATAGTGGCCTTATGCATATAAGGGGCCTATTGTTACTTACAAGTAATTACTTATGGTGGTGACATTTCCTTCCACACATTTAAGCGTGTACTTTTCGCCTACTATTTCATAGTTTGTTTTTGGCATTTAGCACATATGCTTTTTAGCTATAAGTTAAAGAAGAAAAGAGCAAATATGAATGTGAACAACTTTCATTGCTACAAGTAAATATATACATCTTGGTTTCTCCAACTATAGCAACAACCAAAGCTCTTTAGGGAAAGTCAACAATTATAATATAAATTCAAAGACAACTACAAGATTATGTTGTCCTTTTAGGGAATTAGAAAAAATAACTACAGGATGCTCTTACTAGCAAACTAAGATGATAATTATTAAATTCACTTAAAGTATCTTCTAAGGCATTAAACATTTCATGCTCTATTTACTATAGCAGGTCTGTATTCTAAAGCTCTTAAGAGCTCAAACATGTTATGTCAATAGGCCTATCTTTTAAAGCTCTTTAGCATTCAAACCCATTCTGTCTACAATAGCACGTTTGTCTTTTAAAGCTCTTCAGCATTGGAACATGTTCTATCTACAATACTAGGCTTGTCTTCTGAAGCCCTTTAGTGCTCGAACTTTGTTCTTATGGATCTCTAGGCTTCTTCATGTCTTATGAACTTAGTAAAGGTTTTAAGAGAGTTTAGAATCAAACAGTCTATAAGCTTATACCATATTTTGTTCCTTATTTCAAAGTTGTTAATGCCTCATTATGACTTAGATTCTCAATTTGAATTGCCACTTTATTGAAGTGACTGATGTAACTTCTCAAGCTTTCACCTTCTTCTTGACTATCTCATGCAGGTTTGAAGATATCCTTTTAGGAGGTGTGCTTGCGATAAACCTTACCTTAAATAAAGAATCTAGTTGTGAAAATGAGTTGCTAGAAGCCTCTTCTAGCCCTTGATACCACTTTTGGGCCATATCTTTCAAATTTGTTAAAAACATCTTACATAGTAGAGCTTCAGAAGTTGTATGTAAGTTCATTACGTTACAGAACTTTGAAAAGTAACTTCATGGATTTGTTGTTCCATCATAGGATTCTAGTTGAGGAATTTTAAATTTTAGAGGAAAAGGCTCCTCTAGAATTTGTTTTGAAAGAGGTGTTGTATTGGCAAGATATTGTTCCTAATATTTTAGAGCTAAAGCTTTGCATTTCTTCATTACTTTATGAACTTTCTTATCAATGCCTACTTCTACTGTAGTAATATTGTGGTATATGAGTGGTGATCGTGGCTCATAAGAAACAGGTGATAGGAATATTTTATTTTTCAATATTATTGATATGGGAGGGATAGCCTTATAGAGCCAACCCTGTGAGTTTAGAGTCGCCACCTGACCATAGTTGGAAAATTGAAAATGAGTTTATTGTAAACTCACTTCCCTAGTCAAAGATTATGGGTTCGAAGAGTCATCATCTATTGGACCGTAGTCTTTAATATACATATCTTAAATCGCTTATCGCATTATCCCAACTTTGATTTTAATGATTCATTTACCACACTTGCATATTAATCAATTTAAAATTGCACTGGATTGATGGTTAAAACGCAGGATAATTGAATTGGCTTGCATACATTGCAAACATATTAATAAGGGAAAATGATCAGTTCTATCCTCAACGTTAGGCTAATTATCAATTAAATTCTACTTTGAAAGTTATTTCAATTTTCTCCTTCAACTTTATAAATTGTGTCAATTCTATCCAATTTTATTTGAAGGTCTACTTGCATTTTTAAAAATTACTTTTAAATCCCTATAAAATAAATTTGACACTTATTCAATTTTTTCTTCTTGTTTATGAAAATCAAATTTGAAAAATATTCTATTTTTAAAATGAATTTAAAAATTAATTTTTAAATATCTGCATAAAATTTTAACTTTTTATTTATCAATTAAAAATAATAAAAAATGATAACTTGTTTGTGAATGAATTTATTAGATAGACTAATATTAATAAAAACAAAAATCAATAAAATAAGCACTTTTAACTATCAAACTAAATAAATAAATAAATAATAATAATGATAATCTAATTTTTTAATTTTTTTCACATTTGTTCAGAAATTTTTAAATAATTTTTTATATTATTGGCTAATATTTTTAGTATCTCAAAATTTTTTTATCTAATACTTTTTTAGTTTGACCTCTTTTAGGAAAATTTCTAAATAATGTGGTTGAGAGTTGAGAAGTAAATTTTAAAATAGTAAAATTTAACAATTTTTAGTGAAAAATAAAAATTTATGAAAATATTTAGAAATTAATTTTTAAATTTATGTCAAGAGTGACAAAATTAGAATTTAAAAACGTTTTCTTATATTTTTTTTCCTATAGGAAAAAAAGGATAAAAAAATTAATAAGTGTCAAATTTATTTTATAAGGATCTAAAAGTAATTTTTAAAAATACAACTAGATCCTTCAAATAAAATTGGATAGAATAGACACAATTTATAAAGTTGAATAAGCAAATTAAAATGACTTTCAAAGTAGAATTCAATGGCTAATTAGCTCAAAATTCAGGATAAAATTGATGGATTTTCCTATTAATAAAAAGTAAATGAATAAGCAAAGTATGGCAAACATAATAAATCAAGCAATCAATATGTATTTCAAATAAGCAAGTAAGCAAATAGCAAGTAGTACACAAGTATACAAAAATAATAATCAAAGCAAATAGACAAAACAAACTAAATAAAATGGAAAAATAGTTTAAGGATTACAACGCTTGAAATAGCCTATTCTCATAAGTACATCAAAATAAAATAAATAAATAAAGAGAAATTGGGATTAACGATTACATTACTTTGAGAATTTCCTATTCTAGTAAATACATCAAAATGAAAGTAAAAATAAATCTTATTCTAGTAATTCTTGCAAAACAAAGGTTAGTGCGCAAACACATGCAAGCACACATCACATTTATAACAATTATTTATGTCATTCATTCACATGACATTAAATTAAATTAAATGAAAGAAAAATAAACCAAAATAGTAAAAAAGCATCAAAGCAAGTAAAAAAATAGGGATGCTAATGAAATTGCATGATTTAGATAATTGATTAGTATGGATACTTCAAATGATTTTTGATATATCACCCAAATTGGGTGATTAATCACAAAGTCATTAGTATTCGTACCTAAATAATGGCATGACATGCAAGTGGGTAAATAAATAAATATGAAAAAATAAAGTAAAGAAATATATTTTAATTAAATATTGACTATTAAATAAATGAATATAATAAAATAAAATAAAATGGAAAAGATAATAAGAAAAATATTTACTTATAAAGCCAAAATAAATTATTTACATAATAAATATTGAAAATTATATACTTAGGGTAAAAAGATTATTTTCATGTACGAATCTATATCTTATATTAAAATATGAAATATGAAAGTACGCTAAAATATGAATTTTCTACTAAAACATAAAATATAAAATGCAAATTTTATGTTAAAAACACCAATTTTATAATAAAAATATGAATTTTTATTATAGAAATATGACAAAAACTAAAATTTCATATTTAAAATATAAACTTCACATAAAAAATGGAAACGTTATATTAAAAATATAAACTCTATGTTAAAAATATTGACTTTAACATGAAATTATGACAAAAATATAAACTTGGCATTGAAATATAAACTTTTAAATAAACAAAATGAAGACTTTACACCAAAAATGTGGAACTTAATATAAAAATGCAAACTTTATTAAATAAAAATAATAAAAATGTGAATTTTAAGTTGTAAATGATGATGAAAATGTCAAATATCATAAAATGTAATATTCACACAAATAAATGTTAAACAAATAAACAAACACTCCCGGATATATATTTCTCCAACTCCACACCATCACCAAATCACCACTTCTCACATATATCCACCAAAATCACAATTTCAACACAAATAGTATAATAATAATGAAAATGCATGAGATGGTGCTAAAATGATAAAAAAAAATTATGAAAATAAAATAAAAATATGTAGAGATGAAGAGGATTTAATTAAAAAATAAAAATAAAAATGATTGAGAAGATGAAAAAAAAAAGAAAAATAAGATGATGAAAATAAATAAATAAAATAGAATTCAAAAATAAATAAAAATACAAAATATATTAAAAATATAATTTTTGATGAAAATAATTAAATGGGCCCTAGGAAGGCTTACCCTTGATGGGTGCTTTGATAAAGAAGTGGTTCTGTTTGAATTTTTGGCTCTTAAATCCTAAAAAAAATGAGATTTGGTGGTTTTGGTGTTTTGGAAATTAGGTTTCCACGAGTTGTTCACCCTTGTTTGAAGTGGTTTGAAGCTAAAACAACACAATTTTTAATGCTTTTGGCTTTATTAAGTCACTAAAATAGTCCTAAAAATCATCTAGATAATATTATAAAATTAGAAAATTTGCCAAAAGTCCTCTAAAAAATCAGAAATTATTAATTTATAGAAAAGTCGGAGCCACATGAAAACCCACGCATATGGTTTCTATGATCCACACACGTGAATTATTGATCTACACTTGTGGATTGATGAATCACGTGGATTTTCTTAAGACTAACACGTATTCATTAGCTCCACTGTGTTTTCAAGTTGTTTTTAGGTCATTTTTGAAATCTTTGAAGTTCCAGGGGTCTTTTGGGCCCTTAGGTTTGGTTCGGTTAGTTCTTCAGGGTTCTTAAGGTTTTCTGGATGTTTAAGTTTGGTTCGGCATATAAACTGATGAACCAAACTTTGGAAGCCTTTGTTCAGCTTCTTAAGGCCTTAGTTCAAGGTTTTCGAGTCCTGATTTTGTATTTAAGGTCTAGTTTTCAAAATAGAACCCTTACTTTGATGTTTTTTTAAAAAATTGGTCTTTTGAGCTTTCAGTTCAAGGAATCAAGCTCCCGATTCAAGGGTTCAAGTGTCTGATTCACTGATTCGGATGCTCGGTTTAAGGTTTTATGGGTTGTAACTATGGAAGCATGCTATGGATACCCTTTACAAGGTTATCCTCTATCTAGTTGACAAAAGACTTTGATCATTATACTACTTTTAGAGGATTGCTAAATATTAGTTGTCAACAAACACTTTTACTTATGTCTCACTGAATTCATTCTAGGAAGAATCCCCACTGGAGAGCGAGGGACTTTTTAGCTTCAGTAACCCCTGGAGAGTACAATGTTTTGGAGTTGAAAGGCTCTTCATTACAACAATTCCACTAGGTTGAACATTATAGCTTGCTCAACTCTTTTCAATATGGATGTCAAATCCTTGTACAGAATCGCTAAATCATATTGTAGAATTGGATTTGCAAAGGTTGGAACAATACCAACATTATTTATAGTCACGATATTGGTAGGATTTTTGCTTAAGGGTCTTACAATTAATGGATTAATGGTGGATGAGAAAATAGTTTCTTTGTTTAGAGGAGGATTTCCTATGGTAGCCAAAATCTTAGGAAATGATGGAGAAGGAGAAGTCCATGCTCACCACACCAATGATAAGTTGGCTTTCAAGAGTCTTACCTTCAATGGAGATTAGAATGAGGATTAATTAAGTTGCAGATGAATGATTTGCTAACCTATAAAATAATGAACGTAAGAATAGGGCCATGTGGTGTTCCTGTTATGCTAATTCTGATGCTTTTATTAGTATATGTCACTCTTTGAACTGTCTAATATAGAACTCAAGGAGTTGGTACTTATTTCCTCTTCTAACTTTATGGTTTACACCATTTGTGTGTTATTTGAACTGACTTATTTGGTTTTGCATGTTTAATGATAGATTACAAAAAGTTATATGAGATGCGAAAGTAAAGGAAGGCTTCAGCCTCTACCTATCACATTGCCAAGGAATTAAAAAAAAAGCCTCCACAGAAAGGACCGATATTGTTTTAATCAGCCCTCAAAATGTGTCTCCAAAATGAAAATAAATTATTGATGATGAAGCCCTCTCCTAGAAAATGAAACTTTGAAGATATGCTTACTGAGTCTCCTGATGTTCATGCCTTCTTGACTCAGCTTTATAGCCATTAAGCTCCAGTATATATGATTCAAGTTGTTAGGATGTTTGCCAAGCTTTCATTACTACCTCATGAAAAAAAAAAAGAACTTTCATTTGTGGAAGCGAAAGATCTTTTGGTTGACAGTAAAAGTCACCTTTTACAAGTAATTTCACTTAAGATGTTGTCTGCATTGGTACATGTGTTAAACTCTAGATGACTATAAGAACAAAATAGTATCAGAATGCCAAAAGAGCTTTATAGACCAAGACTATTCATTCACTGATAACATTGATCTAGCTCTTGCTACTAAAGAAAATGGGGATATCGAAGCTCTAAAAGATGATAAGGTTGAGGCCTTTGACCATACCAAGCCGACCAACTAGGCTTTTAAGATTTAACTTCATTTGCTTTTATAAAAGTATGAACAACAGTTTTATGGTTTTTATGCATGCTAACTTTTGATGATTTTGAGTGCTAAGGCACCATAATGCTTATAACCTCTTCATTTTATCTTATTTTACTTATTGAATTATGCTTTGACTTTGATCCTCTTGGCATGCTATTAATCTTCAAATATAGTTGTTGAATTTTGCATGTATATCTATTAGGTTTTATTTCAAAATAAGACTGATTTTTCTTTAATTTTTGCATTTCTCCATTTCTAATTTTCTATGTTTAGTTTTTGAAGTTCATGGCTTCCTGCAAGATTCATTACTTTCTATATTGGTCCTCTTCAAGATTTCTTACTCGGGTTTTTCATTAATTTTTTTCTCGAAGTCCTTAATATTCAAAATCCTATTTAGGCTCTTGAGGCTTTTATTCTTGGTTTATTGGCTTTCTTAGCCTGCTTCTAGCCATATTTTTAAACATTCACTGTCTCATGACCTTCACCAAGTTTCCTAACATAGTCCTCATATGATGTTTCATATGCTATTTAACTTATATGGAGCTTTACTTTGACTTTTACGCTTCATGTCCATAGGCTTTAATTGTTTATGCATCCATTTTAGGTGTCAAATCTTTGTTGTGGCCTTCATCATTGAGACCTTCAGTCTTATCCACATTTAACCTTTGAATTCTTTAACTTTCTACTTTCATTCTTTCAATTCTTTAAGGTTTTTTTTTTTCCTTTTTCTCTTGTGATTCTTTTACTTTTAGCTTTTGGCCTTTCAGTTTTTTAGCCTCCACATTTTAGCCTTTAACCATAAGTTGTATATTATTAAATCTTTAACTTTAGCCTTTTAATTTATGGCCTCCAACTTTTACCCTTTGATTTAAGTTGTCTATTATCAAATCTTTAACTTCTAGCCTTTCACTTTATAGCCTCCAGCTTTCAGGTTTTAATCATAAGTTATCTAATCTTTCAACTAATGATTTTCATATTTCATTCTCAAATCTTATGCAGCATTAGCATTCGACTTTTAGCAACATGCACACTCTTCAACTTTTAACCTTTAGCTTTTCTTTATTTTTATTAGCCTTCAATAAACTTTATATTTTAGTTTTTTTTGTTAATGCTTTTAGTTTTTAGTTATAATTAAAGTGCTAATGTTATCAACCTTATAAATTTTAGTCAAGGGAATAACCTATGCCATTTATGCCAACAACTCTGCAATTATATTTTTAGACTCATGGCAATGATCCATGGCGGCCATCTCATGTGTGCACAAAGGGCTTAAGTTTACTCACCAGCAACTACTAGTGGCAGTGAAATTAACTTCCACCTAAATGTGTATATTCCACCTAAGTTTTCTTGTGATATTATGCCACTGTGAGCTTTTGGCGTGCATATTTCAAGATGATTAGAAGAAAAAAGACAAAATGGAATGGGAAAAATATATTCATTATAGTAAGCAGCACATACATCATAACTACTTCAACTACAATAGTTGTTGAAGCTATTCAGGGAAATCAAACAACTATAACACAACTCCTAAGACATATATAGGATCCTATGATCCTTTTTAAGTAATTAGAAAAAAAATAAGCTAAAGGCTCCTCACACTAGCCACCTAAGTAAAGCAACAAACAACCAAAGGCTACTCTCATCAGCCCATAAAAAACACCATATTTAGTAGAAGTACCTTTTGATGTTGTCTTAGCTAGTTCTTTTCCTTCCATATTCTGAAGCTTATATGTGTCAGGACCTACTATCTTTAATACTATATAAGCCCCTTCCTAATTGGCTCCGAGTTTTAAATGCTTGCATCTCCCTTTATGATCTCAACTTTTCTTAATATCAAGTCACCTTCAACAAAATTTCTCTTGCTCCCTTTTTGCTTTTATGAGATCTAGATTGACCTTCAAAGCTTCTTCATTCAGTGACTTATTAAAGTGATTGACTCTATAACTTGGCAACCTGATCTCCACTCGTATAACCACTTCAATGCCATAAATGAGTGAGAAAGGAGTTTCACCTATAACTATAAATGAAAGAGATTTCTACATATTTACTACTGAATATTTCTCTTGTATATTAATGAAAGTAAACGTATACAATATATAGATACAAGTATAACTAAATGCTATTACATGTTGTTACATAAGAAGTGTTTTGTTAAGATACAAAGACTATGAGATAATAATGCGTTAACAGCCCCCCTCAAGCTGAGCCGGAGGGAACGAAGATGAAGCTTGGAGCGATGTTTTTCAAATAGGGGTTTGCCTAAAGGCTTTGTCAGGATGTCGGCAAGCTGGTCATTACCCGAAATGAATTTTACTTGAATGATTCCTTGAACCACTTTCTCTCGAATGAAATGGTAATCAAACTCAATATGTTTGGTTCTAGCATAGAACACCAGGTTGGCAGTGAGGTAAATTGCACTAACATTGTCACACCAAATGGTTGAAGGCTGTGAAGAAGAGAAACCAAGTTCTAAAAGTAAAGAGTGAACCCATAAAATTTTAACAGTGGCATTGGCTAAGGATTTGTATTCACTTTCAGTAAAGGACCTGGAGATTGTAGGTTGTTTCTTGGCCATCCAGGATATGAGATTCGAACCCAAGTAAATGGCATAACCATTGGTGGATCTTCTATCATCAAGGCATCCACTCCAATCATTGTTTGAATATCCCTAAAGACGCATGGAAGAAATAGAAGAGAAAAATAAGCCATAATTTTTGGCGGATTGTAAATTCCTTAGTACCCGTTTTACAGCTTTCCAGTGATCTACTATTGGAGAATGCATGAATTGGCATAGCTTATTAACCAAAAAAACTATGTCTGGCCTTTTTAATGTGACATATTGTAGACCACCCACCATTTTTTGATATAAAACTCCATATTCAAAAAGAGTGCCACCATGTTTTGTGAGAGGTGGAGTGGTTGCCATCGGTGTCGAGCAAGGTTTACAAGAGGCCGTGTTTGCTTGGTCAAGAAGTGAAGCAATGTATTATTGTTGTGTCAAGAGTAACCCATTCGACTTTGGTATTGCCTCAATGCCAAAGAAATAATAGAGGCTACTAAGATCACGTATTGGAAAAGTGTTGCACAAAGTATCAACAAACCAATGAATAAGAGAATGATTAGAACCTGTGATCAAAATGTCATCCACATATATGAGAACAAATAATGTGGAGTTGCAAGGTGTCTGATGAACAAAGAAGTGTTTGCTTTTAATGTTTGAAAGTCATGTTGAAGAAGGAAATCATGTAGGCGCTGAAACCATGCTCTTGGCGCTTGTTTAAGGCCATATAGAGAGCGATGTAATTTACACACATTGTCAAGGCGTTGAGTATCAATGAAGCCTTGTGGTTATTCCATATAAATAGTAGTATCAAGAAAGCCATAAAGAAAGGCGTTGGAGATATCTAATTGGTGGATGGGCCATTTTGAGAGATGTGGCAATGGCAAGTACAGTTCAGATGGTGGTCAGTTTGACAACAAGGCTAAAGGTTTTAGTGTAGTCAATGCTATTTTCTTGCGTACAACCTTTGGCAACAGGATGCATTTTGTAGCGCTCAATGGAACTGTCTGCCTTTTTCTTTATCCTGAAGAGCCATTTGTTAGCAACAATATTTGTATTGGGTAGGCAAGGCACAAGGGTCTAGGTTTGGTTTTGGAGTAAGGCATGAAATTCATTTGACATGGCTTGGCACCATTCTATATGTTTGTTGGCTTGGAGAAAGGTGGTCAGTTCAGTTTGAGGAGGAGAATAGGAGGTAGGAGAGGCAACGACAATTTGGGTTTGACATTTATTCATAGTGGAAAGGCAGAGAGTCATTGGATATGTGCGAATGGGAGAGGTTTTTATTGTATTTGGATAAGTAGTAAGGTCAACAACAAAATTAAGGCTAGGTGGATCATATGGTTGAATGGATGTATTAGGAGTTTGGGTGGTAGGTAGATTAGGAGAGGTGGTATTTGAGTTGGATTGGGAGTGTGTAGTGTGAGTTGTTATGGGAGATGAGGTGTTCGGTTGGATGGGGGAAGTGGTATTTAGTAAATAAGAGAATTTACCTAAATTACTAACAAGACCCGCGGAAGTGGATGTATCCCAATGAAATTGAAGCCAACTTTCTGAATTATTTCCTACAAGATTAAGTTACGGACAGTAAAATGGAACGGAAAAATTGTATCATTAAATTTGACATGATGTGAAGTGTAAATGCGATTAGTTTTAGTGTCAAGACATAGAAATCCATCATGAGAAGGACTAGAGCCTAAGAACACACATTCAGTTGTTTTATAAGAAAACTTATGGTTATTGTAAGGACGAGTCAAAGGGTAGATAGCACAACCAAAGGGATGGTAGTCAGTGTATTTCAGGTGTTTATGATTTAATAGGTAAAAGGGTGATTTGTGATGAGTGGTTTAAGAGGGCAAGCTATTGATGATGGAGATGGACATTTGCATTACATATTGCCAGTATTTTTGAGGTACATAGCCATCAGTAAGGAGAGTCAGGCCAGTGTCAATTAAGTGATGAATTTTATGCTCAGCTAGACCATTTTGCTCATGAGTATATAGGCAAGCAATGCAATGAATTATGCCATGAGTTTGGAAATATTTATTTAATTTTTGGTATTCTCCACCCCAGTCAAAGTGAAAAGCTTTGATGTTGGTGTTGTATTGTCAAGTTATTAAAGCTTGAAAATATAAAAATGAAGAAAAGACATCACTTTTATTTTTAAGAAAATACACCCAAGTGAATCGACTGTAACCATCAATGAACAAGACAATATAACGATGTCTTTAACTAGAACTAATGGGAGATGGACCCCAAACATCAAAGTGCACAATGTCAAAAGGGGAAGTACTATGATGAACAACTGAAGCAAATGGTAGTTTAGAAAATTTTCCTAAATAACAACAAGAACATGGAGAAAGATTAGAAGAAGAACAAGGTAATTTAAAATCTTGAACAATTTTGGAGAATGTCTGTTTGTGTGCATGACCAAGGCGGGCATGCCAATCTTGAAGTGATGGAATGGTGGCAACCATGGCTTGCGAACTTGATGATCGAAGGGAATACAGTCCACCTTCACTTGGCCCTTGAAGTAGAATTCTCTTGGTAACCTGATCTTTAATCAAAAAATGTGTGGGCCAAAATTTAAAGAAACAAGCTTTATCATTAGTGAATTTTTGAACTAAAAGAAGATTACAGGTGAGTTTAGGAACATGTAAAATATTAGAAAGATGAAGAGATTTAATGGGGGAAGAAATAGTATTGTTACTAGTATGATGAATAAGAAGGCCTTGGCCATCACCTACATGCAGCTAATCAGAACTCAAAAACTTAGTGGGAGAAGTTAAGGCAGATACATCAGGAGTAGCATGGTAGTTGGTGCTAGTTTCAGGTATCCAGACCTGGTGGGGAGAGTTCAAGTAGGGTGAAGGTGAAATTGGATGGTGAGATAGTGGTGATGTTGGTAAGTGCAAGTAAGTGTGATATTCTTGGGGAGAGAAGGATGACTGATGGCGAGGTTGATAACATCAGCGATAAGTTTCGGCTGTATGGTTACGGAACCCACATATTTGGCAAGGATTTTTGGTACGGGGGCTATATGGTCTGGCAGTGTAGCCAGAGGTCGAGGTGAAAAGGAGACAAGCCGAATTGGTGTGTTATTGGGTGTAGGCAGTAGCGGTGGTTGTGCTTGGGAGGAGCGGATTGCAGTATGAGCCATGGGTGGTTGTATTTGGCTTTGGAGAATAATCTCCTGAGACACCAATTCGCCATAAAGTTCCGAGAAGGAACCAAGATGTGGGCAAAGGTTCAGATTGCTAATAATATTGTGATACTCTGAGCCAATATTTCGATATATAATAGCGTTGAACTCAGCTTGAGAAAGAGGATGCCCAGCAGCTTCAAGCTCATCTGCAAAGGCCTTGGCCTTTTTTAAATATTCAGCTATAGTCAAGTCATTCTTCTTTCACTCCCATAATTCGATGTGGATTTGTAATTGCCGATTTTGGGACACTGAATCGAATGCATAAGAGAGAGCGCGCCAAGCTGAAGAGGATGTGGTATGCCCAATAATATATGGAAAAACATCCTTGCTAAGGGAAGAGAGAATCCATGATAGTAGCATTTAGTCTTTTTGCATCCATGTATCATATTCAGGATTATCGATTTGTTAAGTTGCATCGAAGGGAGATGAAATGGTCCGTGGAGGTAGAGTTGCATCAGCTAATAAAAGAGTTTAATTTTTAATAATTAAGAAGAGGATTGAATTGGGTTTTCCATGATAGGTAATCCTTAGGTGTGAGTTTGGTAGCAAATGTGTGTTGGGCAAAAGAAACAACCGATGCTGGTGAAGAAGAAGAAGTTGGGACAATTTGAGATGTTGACATGCTTTGATACCATGTAAATGAAAGAGATTTCTAAGTATTTGCTACTGAATATTTCTCTTGTATATTAATAATGAAAGTAAATGTATACAATATATAGATACAAATATAACTAAATGTTGTTACATATTGTTACGTAAAAAGTGTTTTTCTAAGATACAAAGACTATAAGATAATGATGAGTTAACAATAACAACTCAAAGTGTGGTTTTATAAGCCCACCAGCCTCTTTTTTAAGCCTAGTAAATTAGTAACCTCCGTCATTCCATTGGTTTGTGGGTGTGTTATAGATGAAAAACGAAGATCAATATGGAGTTTTTCATAAAAATTTCTAAAATCCTCACAATTAAATTACTTCACATTATCAGTTATAAGAATGTGGGGTATGCCAAATCTGCATATTATGGACTTTCAAAAGAATTCTTTCACTTTACCTAGTGTTATGATGGCTAAAGGTTCAGCCTCCACTCACTTTGTGAAATGGTTGATAGCTACAACCAAAAAAAAAATTTTGGCCTATGGCAGTTGGAAAATGACCCAAAATGTCCATGCCTCATTATGCAAAAGTTCAAGCACTTCCAATGAGAATTTAATCTGCTATAAGTTGATGCATAACCTTGTTAATGCTTTGACATTGACCATATCTTTTAACTAGCTCTTTAGCATTTTTTCCATTGTTGGCCAAAAATAGCCTTGCAAAGTTGCCTTTCGAGCTATAAAGATCGCCGCTTCATAAGATCCATAAATACCCAGATGTATTTTCCTTCAAGATATATTCACCTTCTTCATTAAGCTTAGAACTGACATATTTAGCTGCTTATATATGTTCACCTTTGGAGTCTGAGGCTAAGTCTTCTCCCACATGTGAGACTTCAAAGGTATTATAATAAAGTCATTTTGATGAAGCGTTCCTCTGATCCTTCTCCCTCAATAACCTGTTATAGCTAGAAGCTCAAGTGG
This sequence comes from Mallotus repandus, assembly GCA_949671775.1. Taxonomy (NCBI): domain Eukaryota; kingdom Viridiplantae; phylum Streptophyta; class Magnoliopsida; order Malpighiales; family Euphorbiaceae; genus Mallotus; species Mallotus repandus. The sequence continues at coordinate 17,554 of CATIWM010237926.1, forward strand.
CGAGTTCAAATAAATCCCTAAAGTGATGGCCTTCAAAATGTTCGCTCGTGGAATAATTCAAGCCTTTAATCACAATGGGAATACATTCGGCCTCTGATATGGTCATTTGACACTGTATTTAACTTCCTAAATCTTATGACAAACTCCTTCACAAATTCTCCAAGGAGTTGATAAGATCGAACAAGATCAACCTAAGTGATGTCAAGCATAGGTCAACAAAATTCTGAATGGAAATTCTCATCCAGCTCTTTCCATGAATTTAAAAGGAGATGAGTGTACCAAGTAAAGGCCAATGTAGTTAAAAAGTTCCTAAATAATCTCAGCCTCCAAAATTCATCAGTCGTAACCTCTCCACTCTGTATAGAAAATCATGTTATATGTTCTATTGTAGACTGATTAGGCTTTTCACTAGAAAATAGCACAAGTTCGCCCCTTGAAATGGAAAAAATTTGTCAGCCCAGTTAGTATAGGACTTGGCATACATCGGCTTTGCCAAAGGCTTGAAATCAATATCCATCTTTTCCAGTATATCTCTCAAAAAAGATTGATCGGTCTTTGGGGGCTGATATTCATATCTATATAGGGAAAGATTAACATTTCCAAAATTAGAACCCGCATCGGCCTCATTTCCAAGCCCTAATTCAATCATTCAACCATATTGATCATAGGTGAATACTGTACCTGGTCTTAACAGTTGACTAATCTATAGTTGTCAGCTTCTAGTTCAAGCAGAATCATATTCTTTTTTTTTTTTTTTTAGAATCATATTCTTTTAGTCTCCTCAAAATATGAACATTGCCATACTAGAGATTTGGAACACTCCCTCACTAAGGCTCGTGATTTTTTCTTTGTACTTCGACATTTGGCCTTCCTTCTAAGACAAGCACTAGCAAATTGATGCCACCATATATGTCATCTAACTGCCTCTTGGAGACTCTCTAAACTGTTGTTTCACTCCATAATCAACCTTAACACTGTTGAAATCTGGCCGATTAAGTCATTGAATATTGTATAGTTTTCTCATGCCACTTCATTACGTAGGGATTCCACATCCCCCTGGCTTAACACAGGTTGCCTTCGAGGTGGAAGGTTCATGTGGCATTCGTCCAACTCAGTTGGTAACCGACCCTGAGATCTTATGGATTGGAAGAAGAGGTTTTGTCATTCTTCTTATTAGAAGATGTCCTATTAGTGGTTCTGCTAGTCATCTCTCTGTGTTTCTAACTTCTTGTCTGCATTGACATACAAGATCCCACCAAGTGTGATAAAAAATGTTTACCAAAAATATATTTTAGCAAATATCTTTAGATTGTTTAGAGAGTCTTGTGTGCCAGGCACAATAAGTCAATAGAAAAGGAGAAATCAAGTTTTATTATCAACACAGGATGATAACAGGATCAAAGATAACCTTCAACCCGTTTAACCTATTAAAATAAATTCAATAGGAGCTTGTGTTTAACCTATTAAAATAAATTCAATAGGAGCTTGTTTCACAGGGAAACTTGATCACATGGATCTATTGAAAGCTATGGGAGCTAAGAAAAAAAGGAAACAATGTTCTTTTCTTTTTTAAAAAGTGAATGTTCTCATTTTATTCAATTCATTGGCCAATTTTATACAACGAAAGAGAATCAATTCTAGTCAAACTCTAAGGAGTTTTAATCCTTCACTAGCACTAAAACTATAAAACTACAGGTTTACAGCTCATAAGCTGGCCCATTCAAAATACATCCCTTACATCTATAGATGGGTAGAAATAGTTCATGATTACGGTTCTAAACCGCCGGTTCACAGTTCCACCTTAGGTGGAACTAAACCAAAATCAGCCCTCATTCTAGTTCAAAGTCTATTTTAATTTGGCTATCCGGTTTGACTAGTTTCGATTTGATTCAGTTATAGTTCGGTTCAAATTTGATTCATCCGGTTCAACAAATTAATTTTCTTTTTTTAAAACCAAAACCGTCCAGTTAGGAAGCTCTACCGGTAATGAAACTAGCCCTGAACCGACCTCTCCCCAAGATCTAGATTTGATCGGACCAGTTTCGGCAAACTAGCCCGTGGCCAACCCTACATCCATATGCTAACCCATTATAAGAAATTATTCGGTCAGTATAAACACAGGCATAAGATTAATTTGAAAATCCAAACATAGAGAATCTGGAAAAGTGCCTAAGGGAGTACGGTTTAAGTCCCACCCCTTTCCCCAACCCCTTAAAAAAAAAAAAAAAAAAGTGAGGAAGATGCTAAGTAAAAGGACACAGGGAAAACCATTGCGATTCGAAAATAATAAGAATAGGCAATCAACTATATTCTATGTTATAAATCCATCAGTGTTGCCGTTTATTTCTCACCATGGAATACAACAATTTCCATCAGCCTGAAATAGAAAATTTTGTTTAGCCCCATCAAAATCCTAATGGGAACAACATTCCATGAGGCCTTCAATCTAATTTTACAATGATACCTTATAATTTTCTGGATTCAAATCCAGTCAAAAACAGAAAACTAATGAATCCTAATTGTATGGACTGAACCGTGTATACTACTGCATCCTAATGATCAGCAGAAAAATGACCTTCTTTTCTACCACGTCTCCTACTAGCTTGTTTATTCTCTGATTTTCCAAAAGCTTCTTCATTTTGCCTAGTTTCTATCCTGAGAGGATGTGCTTCTGTGTTGAATACCCACTCATCTAAAGAAATGACTGAAGGAGGTGAAAACAAAAGATAGAGGTACTTGAGTGTCTCTGCGACGAAAAAGCTTTGCATCATATTGTCTTTAACACCAGTGTTGACCTGAGTGACATCAATGAAGGTAACATCAGCAAGTTAATTACCAAATAATAATAAAAATCTTAATAATAATCCAACTACATCAGTTACAACATTGGTTTCTTTCCTATGAGCATCACAACTTTTTATGCCAAAAATAGAGATACTACATGCAAGCATTATGAAAACAAAAAGGATTTCCATAGTCGAATAAGTTGATCACCAACTAGCAATAGTTGACACTAGTAAAAGATATGAATGAGTATATCTTTTGCTCCTGTTTTAGTCTTGGATTTGTAGTTCAATATTCTAACATAATTAAAAGGCAAACAAAAAAATTTAAGGTGGTTATTTCCCACCTAATAATTCACTATTTAACACAGCCACAAAAAAAGCAAATGTGTCAAAACCGACCCAGTCAATGTACCAATGAAGGTAAAGGGTTAAGGATAAAAGGTTCAACCAGAGACAAACTGGGGTTCAATAAGAATTACTATTCATATATATTAAATATTAATGTACATATAAATACAAGCAAATAAAATTAACTAAATAACACAATAAAAGAAAACATATAAAAAATTGTATTGTTTATTGAATTCGAGTAACTTAATAAATTTGTCTTTCAAAAATGGAGATTAATAATCTTTCAAAAATTACGAATGCATAATATGCAAAATGTTAACAAAATAAATTTGATGAAATTTTATAAATAAATGACAAAAACACATTTATAAGTAAATTAAATCATTTTGAATTCAATAAATTTTAATAAAATTATAATTATATTTGGTTAATTTAGAATATCTTTTTCTAAATGCAATTTATGATATCCTAAAAAACATATATTTTAAACTAATAATTTCATATGATTAAATAACAGAAATAATATTAGCTTTTGTAATATTAAAAATTACCTATTAATAACACATAAATCTTTTTGAACAAAAAAAAGATTGGCCAACTAGTTGCATTAATTTTTGCCTTTGAAGGGTATTATCATTTGACCTGGATAGAATCCTAGGGATGGTAAGTTTATTTTTATTAAATGGATGTGACATAGCAACTTCTTCATGCTTCCACCTCAGCATTAACCCAGCTGGTCTACCTGCTTGATCTCTGATCAGGTCTAACAATTCACGGGTGAACCAGCCGTTTCAAGGGTTAAGTCCAGTTTTAGCTATTACAGATATTGAGGGTCACCCGACACGGCTTAAGGGCCAGTGTTCATCAGCATTAACCCAGCTGGTTCAACCAGCCAGGCCAAGATGGGTTTTACAACCATGCTAGAAGGTTGGGCTGGTCAAACAGACCCTACACAGCCTGAACATGTGTAGTGCAATGGCATGCATGTTGGCAAGGATTTGTGGTATCAAGGGTTCAAACCTCATCCCTCTTGAAGAAGTGACGCACCAACCAATTTATCTATTGTCCAGAAAAATACCACACACACCCAATAGTAGTAATCCTAAAAAATTTTACCATTATCATTAATTTCACTAGTTTTTTGGCATTCCAAGCCATCAGTCTACAGCCCCAGAAAGAATATAATAATGGTTCAGAATCATCGTGCCACTAAATTTAAGATTTCCCTTCGTGTACATTACCTTTTGAATACCAAAGGAAACCAAATTAACACCCTCAAGTGCAACTGCAAAAGATTTTCACATTTACAGACCAGGAGAGACCTCTACCATGAAACACATCTATATTATCAAACTTTACTTTCTTCTCATTTACAACACGTCTCTATTGTTACCCATGGCAATTTCACTCATGAGACATATCTATCATGAGTTCAAATTGTGAAAACAAAGTTTTGCAAGTATAAATTTTCCAACATTATCTATTTCTCTGTGCTTTTCTTTGTATAACGTTTCAAATACTTGCATGTTGTTGGTCCTTTCTATTTCCAATTTAAGCACAAATTTGACACAAATAACCCAAAAAATTAAAACAAAAAACAGATCAGCAATACTTTAGAAACCCAGAGTTGATTGTACTAAGAAAATTCCCCCATGACTTCACTATTGGTTAAGAAAAAAACAATAAAAATGTTTTATCTAGATTAATATTGAGCCTAAGATACTATAGTCTTGCCTCCATAGCATGTTGCATGAAAGTTGCACATTAAAATAAACCCAAAATACCCCTTCTCTTGCACCCATACCTAGCAGTTCTTCTCAGATTCTACCTGTAACAGCTGCAACCTAAATTTAGCAATGCTACCATGTGACAAATTTCTGTAGGCAATTGTCACCCATACCTGTACACTACTTTCAAAACATAGTTGTTAAAGGCATGCCCAACGTGCAAGGTGCACCAGGTACAAGCACCAGCGCCTCAAACACTGAAAGATGGGCAATGTTAATGGGGCACGTGCCTCTGTAATGTTTTAGTTTACAACTTTCTTTTATCAATTTCTTCAATTGTTACTTCATCTACAGATCTCGAGTTGTATGCATAAGCAACCATATAAACATCTTATTCATGCCAAATTGAAATAGATTTTAAAATTTTTTATTTTCTTTTCTTTTACGCATCACTTAGGGGCGCACTTGTGCCTTATGTCTATGCCTTCTAGCAGATTCTGTAACAAGCAAGGTCCCAACAGCCAGAAGAGCCATGCCAGAATCTCTAATGACAATGTTTGAGAGATAATTAATAGAACAATAAGAAAGTAATATATATGACTTCTAACCCAAAAAAAAAAATGAAGGTTTAAGAATGCACTCTCCTGAAAATGTTAGCCAAATTAAATGAAACATAATGAAAGACATAATGAATTTTAGCAGATTGGGGAAGTGCTTACATCCTTCAGTCCAACATATCCAGTCTCAATGCGTGAGTTTTTTTCAAAAGCTTCAAATATATTCCAACCCCACTCCTTATATGTCTTGTTACCAGTCAAACGCCACAGATAAAAGAGCGATTCAACTGTTTCTGGTCTTAATATATTCCATGATGTACCCACAGCCATGTCCTGAAATTGTAACATGCAGAGAGGTCATCACCATTCAGTAATGGCAAAAATCACGGAACAAGGTAAAGAAATCCAGATAAGAATAGAAAATTGATTAGAAAATATAGCAAGGCCCAGGAGATTAAATGTGGAAGAAAAGATATCCTCCTATAACAACCATCTCACATAAAAGACAAAATAAACACCATTCCATCTAGAACCACTGATATTAAACATGGTCCTCCAAAAGACCCTGAAGCAAAAGCCCACAAATAGGCCAATAAAACCACTTTGTTTCACAATAAACCAAAGGACAAACTTTAGAAATTACTAGCATCCACTCCATCTTTGATTTCAGAAAACTTTGGCATCTTATCTACCTCCATAAATTCTCCACTATACATCAAAAAAAAAAAAAGTCTTTTACAGAATTGGACCAGGCTTTTGAAGACTGTTATGGCTTCATTTATTTTAGTCTTATGTTACCAAACTAGGGGACCAGCAGTTGTGTGCAACTGTCAGCAGTTCATGTTCAGTTTTCAGTTGTATTTCCTTTCACTTATTGCTAAACCTGTGGTTTAGTTGCCTTATCGTGTGGGGTAGTTATTGAATCAGTTTCCCAACGAGGTTGTGTCATTAATTGATTATGGTAAGAAAGCAAGCAGAATTTTGAAGAGGTTTCTCCCAAATCTCAAGAGATTGGTTCTTTCTAATGCTCACTTCTTTCTTATTTTTAGGGACCAAAGAAGGATGAGACGTGGAAATTCCACGCTTTTAAGTAGCAAAGTAGTTATCTGGAATGTGGTAAATTTCAGGTCTTAGGACAGGAACAAGAATGTAATATGCCATCTAAATGTAGGGAGCAGACTTACTTGGTGTGTGATTTGGTTTATGGTATTTGAACCATGCTTGTTCTGGTCATTATCTCTGTATACAAGAAATTTCACTTCTAGCATAAATGTATCCCTTTAACTGCATAAATTTAAAAGTGAAAGGGAGCACCAGATTTCTTTTACTGTATTTAACATTAACATTACTCCAGAAGACTTTCCACTTTCTTTGGTTTCTTTGGGTTAAGAAGACATGAAAAATTTATATTTTCAATATTTATATTTATTATGTGTTTATCAACTCACAATAATGGGACCCACCAATATGACACAATCTTAATTCTTCATAGCTGGTGTGTGTAATATATAATATATAATTAAAAGGTATAAATCAGCCATTCATATTGCACACGTGACTCTGTTATCCTCTTCAAAACTTTATTGTTGTCTTCTTTTTCTCCTCTGATTTCTCTAATCTCATAAATCTTGTCCATTTTTCTTTCTTTTTCTTCAATGCCTTCTCCATCATCAAAATCACATTACTTTTTTTTTTTTTTTTTATTCCATGGCCTTTTCATTAAAAGAACACCTACAATGAAATTGCTAATATTAGACGGCATCCCTTGCTTTGGCAATTTTAGAAAGTGTTCCAAGGCATTCCCAGGGTTTGGGATGCAGATTCTAGAATGCAAAACCATGGCAGTCAGACCAAGTTAGGTAACTATGAGCAATAATTTGGGACTTTTTTTAAGATTTTTAGGAATCCATAGGCCTCACAAAACCAATTGACTGGCAAATGGGGTAACAAACGGGTTGCCACACCCAACTCTGGAATCCACAGGCCCACATCCAACTCCAAGTCTTAAACACGAATCCATATTAAGTGAACCGGGCTTAGACCAGTTAAGCTTGCCAAATACAAAAAGCCTGCACCCAATGACTCAAACAAGGTCACAAATAGGTCGCTGCACCCAACTCCAAGTCTTAAACACGAACCCATGCACACACATGTGAACTTATAAATAAGGTTAAGCCAATCTAACACAACCAATTGGCTTGTGTTAAGGTCCAATCTACATCACTTATAATTCACTATATTTCTTTCTACTTTTCCAATGTGGGATATATTTTTTCAACAAAGATGAACAAGGAAAGGCTAAGAACAAGTTTGAGCAAGAATGAGAAAGGGAAGCAAGTGAGTCCGGACCAAAACAGAGGTTAGGTTAACTTCTAGGGAGGTTTCCATAACATGAAAATAGGGACGAAGGCAGTAATTGCTCGTATGGACATATGGACCAGTGACACTGGTAAGGAATTAATGAGAAAAAATTTGAGGAAAAAGCAGAAAAGGTGCTGGAGGAAATGACAGTATCAGAGACTGCCATTCTTGCCATTACTGGGGTTCATTATCCACACACACTGCAAGATCTTTGGAATGTTCATGGGAAAGAGCAAAGGGTATATTAATTAATATGGGAGAATTCATAGTTTAATTGATAGAAAACTAGTTTTTCTGAATTTTATCTTCAAATAGAAAATTGGAAGGTGATATGAAGTAATGATGGCTAATGGTGAGAACCCAAGAGTATCTTAGAAGGATTGCTGCATTTAGGCTATCAGTTTTTTTAGCTGGATTTCTTCTTGTTATCCCATAGTGGTTTTGCAGCTGTAATAAGTGTGATTATTCATTGGGATTTCCACCTTTGACTTTACTTTTTAGATGGAATGGAAAACATATAGAGTGGCATTTAAGAGTCCACAGACAATCAAACAGCTTATCTATCCACAGCCCTCATTAAGTTGGACAGGGGCACTTCATTTTTTCTTTTTTTTTTTTTTGCTTATCTCAAGGATAGATGCTTCTTGGGGGTTTGTTGTGATTATGGCAACTTGTGATCCTAGCTCTGTACTCAAGAACAAGTACATGGTCAAAATAGGGGTTTCAGTAGTGTTTAGTTTTCAGCAGTTTATGTTTAGATTTCAATAGGCCCATGGAGTTTCCACAGTCCTAAAGGGTGTAATTGAGCCAAGCCAAGCTGAATTGAGCTTTGACTAGCTTTTGCTTAGTTCATTTACCATTGAGTAGAGGTTGAGTCACGTATCACTATTTCGTTTTCAAGCAAAAGCTACCTGTGAGCTTTTTGAGCCTAAACAATAAATTTACAAATTATTCATCCTGAAATCAAAAATTTTTAATTTATGGCTACTTTGTTCTAAACAAAACTACCTTGATTATTTTTATGAAAAATATTTTAAATTAATGAAAAAGTGATAATTTACGAAAATAATAGCAACTTTTCAAATTTGTTTAAAAAAATCTCAACTTCGTAAAAATGTGAATGTATTTTGCAAAACACCAATTTTAAGGAAAAAAACACTTCTAATTAATGAAGTGTTAGTGCTATTAAATCTTTACATAACAAAACTCTTTATAATTATAAAAATTCAATTTTATAAAAAATATGCTTTATTTTCCACATGGCAACAATTTAATGAAAAAATATATCAAATTAACAGAAAAAAAAACATTTTTAAAAAAAAGATATTACTTTACAAGGAATTAATAACCTCTTCACAATTTTCATAAATTAGAATAAATTTTTATAAACAAGTTATTTTTTATTTTAAAATAGAGGTCATTATGAAATACCATAAGTTTACATAAATATTTTATATTTATTATAAGTAAACATATATATTTTACATATTTAATTCAAAATATGAGTATACTAAATTACTATTCGAGCCACTCGCAAGTTAATGAGCTGAGCTTTGGCTAGCTCACGCTCTGCTCCTTTATTAAACGGTCCTTAATATACAAACTCAAACAGGCTTTTAACTAACTGAACACCAAGCAAATCATGAGTGGCTCAGCTCATTTACAGCCCTAACAGACCTTAGCATTATAGCTGTATAAAAATATAGGTTTGATGCTAAATCATTGACTAACCTCGCCAGGACGGAAAAAATAGTTTTCTCCAGCCAATTTTGTTGGTGTTGACTGGTAAAAGTTGTAACAAGTCCAGGCAAGCTGCAAAAGGGGAAAGAAATACATCAAAGTCCAAAAATTAAGAGATCTCTAAAGAAATTATCAGAGAGTATTTAAAGGAGATCAGAAAAAAAAAATGTGTTAAAAGTATGACCACGGTGCAACGCCACAACATTAATGCTCTTTCAAGTCCTTAGGTGAGATGCACATTCTTAGAGCACCATTGATGCTTTTCAATATTTTTCTGGTAATAAAATTTGGGAGGTATTACTAGCATTTCCATTTATGTTATTAGCACACCCACTATGATAATTGTCACTAATTCATAAGAAAAAGTAGAAAGAATATGATAGATAATTTTGAATTTTTTTAGTGATAGTGTGTGCTCTATATGGAGGTGTCGTCAACATCTGGCTATAATTTTCTTTTTCATAAATTTATGGTATATTAGATGCCTTATTATTTCCTTAACAATAGCAAAGCAATCCAGAAAACCTTGAAAACAATACAAAAATAAATGGAAACAAAGGTCCATGAGACTTGAAGGCAGCAAGCACAATGCTATGACCATAGTACATCATCATTGGTATTACTATGCATTAAGGTATAACTATAAGCATCTTCAATAAAATCTTTATATGTCACAAAATCTTCATTATAAAGAGCAAATCTAAAAAACAAGAGTCCAATGAATACTTTATTCTTTCTATTTAAGATAAACAGTTGGTTTGACTCTCTAAATTTAGAGAGCCAAAATCCATTGACTTTGCTATTATTTTTATTTCTTCTATTAACAATAGACTATGGGGAAAAAAAAAAGGTAAATTAAAGAATTAAAGTTTAAAGAGTCTATTGGATTTAAATAAAATTTTTTATTCTGTATATTGCAAGATGCTCTTCAAAATAAAGCGCACCTTTGGTGATGCTCCAGTACACCTTGATAATTTTTCTGCCTTTTCAGTTCACATCAGATAAAAGTGCTAGAACTTTTAAATACCTCAAGCAGGATTTGGACCTACAGCTAAATGCTATTAATAAAGCTCACTGACCAATTTAAGCTGCCTAACTGGATAAACAAATTACTATCATGAATTTCTCTTCCGACTTCTCCCATTTCCATTATAAACTTACATTCAAAAAAGAAATGTACATAGCTCCCTTATACCATGCAAGGATGGGGATAAATAGGGAAGGGGAGGGAATATAATGGGAATTGGATCTTAAATTATTTGGTTACTGAATTTTTTAGGAGGGGAAAAATGAAAGGGGAATAATTATAAGGGGAAAATAATTACACCCCAAATTCAGTGTAAACTAATTCAACTCCTTAAATAAATTAAAACTCAAAATTTTATTTCATTTCCGAACATTTCTCCTTTTTTTTCCTTTGCCTTTATTAATTATTTTTAAGTTGCCAACAGAAAATCTATAGTTTTCCTACCTCTCCCTCCCTCTCCCTCCTCTTTTTCCCCCCTGTATCCATGCATAGTGTTAGGCATGCATCTATATTTTGCACTGGGTCACCTCCAAGGCTTTCTCTATCCCAGTGTAAGGAAAAACAATTAAAGGCTACCTATATTTATATATGTTCATTAAAAAATTTAAAGTCTCAGCAACAAAGATGATGGAAGCAACTGAAAGACTGCAATAAAGCCATGGTTCATACTAAGTTGCTAACGAATGGAGTTACAAACCAAAAGCATGGAATATTGCTTTATATGCACAAATTCTGCAAATAAAAATACCATTGCATGATGCAGAACTTGTACCAGACACTCTACTTTGAAATGTATGATAAATTTAAAATTTTAGACCTAGCTGACTGAAATTATATTCCGAAGGTCACTCCAAGCTCTTGGCCATATATGCCAAAAGTGTCAAGTACATTAAATTGAACCTACATTTTTACACCATCTATCAAGAGACATTGGATGCTTTGAGTTGTTTAGTGATAGGCAAACAAATCTCAAATTCTTATGCCAATCTAAAAGGTCAGAAAATTGCCTCTTACAAACTTCCGAGACAAAGTTCTGAATTAAAATAAAAACAACAACAAAGATCCTTATATTCAAACATGTTAAACCTAGAGATAAACAGAATGTGCAGCCAATCAAAAAAATATAGTTTCAAGACTTGGCTTTCATGAAAATAAGCATACCTCCTCTGCAAGTGAAAGAAATTTCTGAGAGTCAGCATCCCCATAACCCGATGATCCTAAAGCCAGCATTCCTGGAGCAAAGCATGCCAACTCATCCATCTGCACAATAACCACCATGTGGAATATGGTATTATACTTTTCTTTTGAGAAGTACAAAAAAATGCAAAAAGGGTGAACCCCATTCACTACTATATTGTTAATGACCGCTATAAAATCCAAAATTTACCTTGTCTGTCAGCGTTTGTCCATTCTTCTCACAAATGTATGTGAAAGATGATGGTGTTGATTTCCTGACCAAGCTTAGCAGGCCTTTCATTGATTTCTCCCACATTTCTCTGCTTCCAGGATTCCCCATAGGATTTGTGCATCAGAAATTTCCATAAAAAAATTAAAAAAAAAAAAAAAAAAAGCAGTGCATATTGGCACTAAAAAAAAATAGATTATTTCCAAATTAGTTACAAGAGCCAATTCCAATTTCATTCTATGGGACAGGATAAGAAGATATTTACTCTAAAAGGAAGCTCATACGGTAGGATTAGACCCTACAAAATAATCAACTAAGCTTTCGTAGATCTTAATTTAACAAGAGTTTGTTTCTTCACTTCCAAATCAGTATAAAAATAAACTAATCAATTAATTATGGAAGTGTGACCATGACATAGGATGGCTACAGAGGATCATAATAACTTCCATAATCGAAGTAAGCAGCCACAGTAATTTTTTTATGAAGGGCTTTTCTGAGCATATAAGAAAAGCAAATCCATGTGAAGAATACAACTTGTTTAAAGATTATGGCATCGTCACTATTGAAAATTGAAATAAATATAACCAATAAAAATTAGGCTTAAATATGCTTTAGTTTCAGGCCTGCATTATAAATAGCAACTATTAACATCATTATCTGAGAACAGTATAGGAATTTGATGTTGATCGATGTAGAGGCTGATTGGGGTTTTCAATGGAACTTTTACGATTTGATAAATTAAAAATTCAATCTCCAATTTGTGAGGAATTTTATAAAATTAAATTGAAGAGTTAGATTATATCAAAACTCCAAATGATGTGTTTAGAACTATTTCATAAAATAGCATCAAAGAAATATTTCTCAAACTAGGTGAAGTCAAAGCAGAAAAATACGAAGCATCTAGTAGATTGCACCATACTACTTTAATAAAGAAAAGATTGAGTTTAACATACAGTTTGCTATGTTTAGAGAGATACTGTGACCATTTACACCATGTAACTTTAACAAGGAAATGATTGAGAATTTTATCATAGGGAACTCAATAACATTACAAACAGTTCACTATTTTTTGAAAGATACTGTAACCATTTAAATGGCAAAAGTTACAACAAAATCCTTAAACTTTTTTCAAAAGAATAAAATCACCTTAAACTTCAAGTTGGATCATTAAAGCCCACAAATTTTACAAAGTGGCTCAAATGAGCCCTTGATTGAACGTTTAGCATAACAGATGTTGAAATCTGATTTCTTGGGGATAACAGAAGGTACAAAAAGCCCTTAAGTGTTTATATGTACGAAGTAAAATATAAGTGTTTAGTTGTACCAAAACAAAAGATTAATGACTTTATTGTACCTTTTATCATCCCACAAATCAGAATTTAACATCTTTTAAGTTAGATATTTGATCCGCTTTTTCAAATTTGTGACTTTAATGATCAAACTTGAAGTTTAAGAGGATATTTGTTCTTTCAGAAAAAGTTTAGGGAATTTTTGTTAAACTGATGGGGCATTTAAACCCAAATCTAAAATAAGAAACTCAAAAATCTGTTTTTTTTCCCCCAAGAATCTCAGCATAATATAAATAACCCTGAATTATAGAATCAAAATAGAACATTTCAATGTGGAATATTTTGTCGGTTGCATCCAAATGGTAAAACATTAAGCCTTTAAGTATATGCATATTTTGATAGTCTTACATGAGGAAAACCAAAGAAATATGTTCAACTTGAGATTTCTCACCTGTAAAATCTCATGGATGAAGATTTGTTTCCTTGAATCCAAACTTTAAGCAAATACTCATAAAAACTGCAATCAAAATTTTCATGTGGATTTTTATTTTTGGGGTTAATGTAAATAGAATAAGAATGATAACATCATTGATGATAAACTCTGAAGCAACATTAACTTATGAGATTTCAGATTGCCAATACCTGTCACCCATGGCCCCAAAAGTTATGGTTGGCGACGATCCAGTTCCAGTATCAGGACTAATATAAATTGGAAGTAAACCATCATCAGGAAAAGTTTTATTAAGCTCCACAATAACCTTCTCCACCTGAAACATCAATACTCAAACCAACCAATTACATGACTAGCATATATGTTTCTTTCTGTTTAAAAGAATTAACCACACACATTAACCTCTGCATCAAAGATGATGCTTAGCACAGATTTACTTTGCAAACAAAAGCATCAACTTTAAGGGATGGAAATATCATATGACCAACTTTAAAGAAAAAGACAAACACAAGCTACAAAAAACATAAATGGGAGGAAGATACCTTCAGCTGATACTTCGGGTCACCTGTCCTTTGAGAAAGAGCAATGAATTCAAGCTGCTCTGTGCCAGAATCTGCAAGAATGCTGTCACCCTGGAATCCAAAACAAAAATCAAAAATAACTGTCTATTCCGTCAATGTACCAGTTAACAACTAAAAAAAAAAACTCAATGAGTCAGATGACAGATATTCAAACAGGTGCAAATATTAGGAAAACATCTAACACGTTCCTAAAAAGTACCGGAAAATACATAAAATCGTTTTACTTTATTTTTAAATCATACGTATTTTGGATTTATATATCAAACAAGCATCATGGCATCATTATAAGCAGGACCAACACAATCCTAACAAGCTAGTAAATATATTAATAAAGAAACCAAATAAATGTGATTCGATACATTAATAATCCAAGAAATAGCAAGCCTAGTAAGATAACCAGATTTGATTCCCTCAGGCTACCCTATAATGATATTCTCTCTAATTGCAAAAGAGTGTTCAAGTTATGTAACTATGAGAAGTCAGAAACCCATCCAGCCACAGAAAAGTTCCACTTCATGAGGTTGCTTGGCGGTGTTTCACTGTGGAATGTGCAGGAAATGCAAGTGCGAATACAGGATTTCAGTGCTGGGTTTGCACAAAAACATTGGATTAGAAATACTCTCACAGTTAGGAATTTCAATCTATCTAGGAGGAATGTGATTCTCTAAATAGAAAAGAATTGTGAGATAAATCACATAGAAAATTATGATTCAATGATTATACCACAGATTTATTGTATTAGTTAGTTCAAAGAAAAAAATGAGGATGTCATAAGAAGGTAAACATGAATATCTTAAAGAAAATAACAACTTAAAAAATGCTTTGGCTAATTTGTTAAAACTTAAAAAAAATTGCAAGGATATTATGGTAGTATCATATCATCTAAACAAATCAAATAATGGTAATAATAAAAAGAAACACAGCAGCTCAGACTTTTAGCAGCATTTGTTCATACACCAAACACGCTAATGATCCATCCCTGAGAACATGATATACCAAGCAATATGAGCTCTAAGAAAGTGACAAGAGAAACATCCCGATAACTCACCACTAAATAAAAAGAAACGTGAAAAAAATTTGTAAGCAAAAGAAATAACTATTGCTGATGTCACATTGCAGATAGTTCCAAAACAACTAAACATATCATCAAGTGTATGAAGAAACTATAATAAATGCAAATAGAGAAGTCCACTACTTACACCAGTCCATCCAGGGTTATGTGCATTTCCATGTTCCAAGTTAATTATGTTATAAGGGATCCCTGTAGGTGTATCCCATGCAGGAAGCAATCTATTTGCAATGTCTTGGGCCTTTTCAAGAAAAATCTGGTCCCCTGAAAGATCATATGCACTGAGCAGCCCACCTACAACTCTGAATACAATTTAAAAAGGTGATACGCGTAAGCAAATATATTAGTCACTCATTCCACACTCTGAGGCATCATCAAAGTATGCCAGAGGTGCTGACAATTGCTTAACAAAATTAAATGAACAACATATTAAACCTGATAACGCAACCTTATGGTTGTTTCAAACACACTAGCATCATAATCTTTGTTGAAGTCCAACGAGTTTGCAACCCACCTACGAGAATGGCAATTATATCACAAAGGACAAATCAATGAACATTAACCAAGAAAAGGAATTAGCAACACATTAAGAAAAAGCAAGTGATGGAAAACTGGAAAGAAGGTAATATTGCAAGAATAAGAAGACAAAGAACAAAACTATGCATGCACATACAAGCTTGATATCATCTAATTTTTTGTTCAAGTAACTGTTAGTAAACTAAAACAACCCTGATTAAATTACAATGAGTTATCAGAAACATGGAACATATGTCCAAGTGTATTTAACAATTCTTGTAGAAAATTTAAGACCATACCCCCATCAATCGTCAGTTTGTTTCATTAACAACTTATGCATAAAGCGGCGTGTGAAGAAAATTTCTAGTACACTAGTAACATATAGGGCTCGCAATGATAAAATTCACAAGTTCAAGAGCTGGAAATAGCCATCTCATGCAAAATTGTGTAAGACTTTCTAGAATTTCCTTTAGGTATCCCAATAGCCATCAGCTGCCATTTACAAAAATATCCAAACGCTATATTGTAGTTGTTGCTGGGTACTGAACAGCTGTCAGCTACACCACAACAATTATGCCAAACACCCACCTAGGCATTGTATGATGTAATCACCTTATATTGCTAGATACCTATCCCTCTCTAAAACATATCACTTCTTTCAAACATTAAGGATAGCTAAATTGTTTCTAATTAAGTTAATATTATTATGAATGTCATAAACTAGATATTTCTTATAAGACAAACAATTGATTCAAAAATGTATAGTTCCTTGGACATCATAACACAAGAATATATCAACTATTATGAATTGCGACAAAAGTAGAATGCATAATTTAAATGCATACAGATGCAAGGAACCAAAAGAAAATAAAGCTCATATTTAGAAATCAACAGCACTAATATAGGAGAAAAAACGCACTCCCTAGCTCTTTGGAACTGCTCATCTAGACCCATTATATATAATGTGTCAAGGCCATCAACTAGAGTTGCTCCAAGACCACCAAAGCTATTAACACCGTTCTTTGTCTGTGGCTGATACACAGAAAAAATAAAATTAACATGGTAGCTATACAGCATATACTGTAACATAAAATAACATGACACAGCAAGATGGTGCCCGAGAATAAAATCAAGAATAAAATTTTAAGATATAAATTATGCCCCTATGTGAGACTGAATTGTTTTGGTAGCGAGTACAGAACAAATGTAATCCTGAAAATCTGATACCTAAGGCAATGAAAAACATTCTGGTTTTCTTAGTGGCTGGAGTTTATTGACGCAGGCTGCATGTCAATTTGCTATTTCATTGAAGCGAGAGACTTCATAGTTTTTCTCATGAAACTAGTGACATTGAAGCTTATATATGAAAGTCATGAAGATCAAAGTCATGAAGATCAAATTCATGGTATGATTATAACAAGCCATAAATATATGGGTGAAAATCATCAACATGTATCATTATAAAAAGGCAAGAAAATTATTAATCATTACTAACCAGCAGGTTGAAAAAAGAAGAGCCAAAAGGTCAAAATGACTGGCAGCCACATTTTGGCAATTGCTGCCACTTCCAGCCAGTTGTACTCCTTGTCAAGCAGAGTATAACTACTCCCACATTTACCTTACTGTTTTATGTTGCCCCAAGGGAATATCCAAACCAGTCATAATAATTGTGACTAACTCAGACCCAGTATATATCGAGGCTGAGAGGAAGCCTAAGAATCCATGCCTATCTAAATCGTAAAGTACGACTCCCTAGATTTTCTTGAATCCAGAAAATGCCTCCAAAGTCCAAACCAGGAGGGAAACATGTGAAAAAGATTAAGAATTTGTTCTGTGTATGACAGAATAGATAGAATCATCAGCAGAAAGGACGGGGAAAATTAAATGATAACAGCCAAATTCCACTGTTTAATTTTCCAAACCAATGCATTTGCAATAGAAGCACTGAGATGTATCTTCACTCCACAAAAGTATGCTCACTTTTCCCTATTACTTATCCTAACATAATCCTTAGAAAATGTTGAGATCTTTAGCAAACAAGGCCCACAACTGATAAATGCTGATTGCACAGCTAATAGGTCTGCAGATTCTTATTTTATATTGATGTACTAAAATTGCAATGCATTCAAGCTATAAACAGACATTCAATGCTGAAAAAATCCAAGATAAAAGGTGGAAATCATAAAAGTGGAATCAAGTGTACTAGAAGATATCAATTATACCTGAAGTTCATCATGGCCCCATGCATACTTCTCATATGAACTCCATGCATGAATCATGGCTTCCTTTACTTTCTGTCTTCGCTGAATGTCAACAGGATCTTCAGGAACAGCCCTCGAGGAATCCCTAGATTGGCTGCTAACCAAACTAAATGCATCTTCATGCATACTTTTTAACTCTTCCAGCTGAAAAGGAGAAAAAATTGACATTTTGCTGAGTTGATGTACAAGTATCTTAAAACTTTGTTTTTCCATTGCAGCAAGTATGAAGAAAATAAAAGTAGAAGAAAAAGCTATCAATACAGGAAAGTTAACAGGTGAGACAGTTTTAGACCAAATTTTGGTTGATGTGAGAACTAGAAAGAAAAGAAATTCAAGTGGACAACAAGAGGTTCTGTAAATAATTAGATTAAAATAAAAAATAACACAAGGACACATTTTAGGGGCTGTTCGCAGTGTAGTTTGTGCTTCCCATGGAACAGAGCACAGGAGAAATTAAAGAAAAGTGATAAAATTCAAAGGTTCATATTTAAAATTCCATAGGCATTAAATCAAAAGGTTCCATGACCAGACTGGTTGTCGAATTGCACAACACAAACTAAGAAGTACATTAAGCCAAGAATTTGACAAATGTCTATTTTCATATTTGATCTAAAAGCTAATGTGAACCATTAAAAATCCTAATTTTTATAAAAAATAAAATATTTATTTTAATTTTTTAGTATTATTGTTTAACTAAAACACTAATATACATATTCCAATACTACTCAAATACGTATTTTTTAATATACATATTAAAAAGTATTTATACAATTTGTATTTTTTTTTACCTGAAATCACTCACATTATTTTTTCTAAACCATTAGAAATTTTAATTTTAAAAATTTTCTTAACTAAAACACTATTACACATACTCCAATAGTAATTTAATAGTTCTCAAAACAAATCCTATTATATTTAAAACTAATGGCAATAAAAATTAAAGAAAATAAAATTAATGTAATATATTTTATTTTTAATTTATTTAGTTACCTTTTTCTCTTTATTTAAATTCTTATTTTAAAGTACATATGTTTTAGTCTATATAAAGCACTTTAATTATACTACATCTAAAACACTACTCTTCTTTTTCACTAGAAATTATGTCTTTTATTCAAATTAAAACATCTACCTTTTATTCAAATAAAAACACATTTTTCTTTTTATTTAAGGTAAGTAAAAATGTGTAACTTATCAATTATTTTCTATTTTTCTTTTGTTTTATTTACTCAATTATTATTATTATTATTATTATTATTATACATATTAAAAAATATATATGTACTTTTAATAAATAATTATTAAATAAATTTGGTATAATAACTTTCTAAACTTTCACTTTTATATTTGATTAATTTGTAGTTTTTAATTTATTAAAATTATTTAATAATTATATCAAAATGTGTATACTATCTAAAGTCCACGTAAGGCGCAGATTTCTCAATAGTTTCTAATATTTGATTCTGCATCACTGATCTTTTAAACCAGTTTTTGGACATTGGAATATTCATTATGTATCCCTTCTATAACAGAAGACCTCCCAATATGTTATTTAGCGATACATGACAGGCATTTGGAAACAATTCAATTTCCTTTTATTTTTTGAATTCTACCTATTTGTTCTTTGCTAGTCTTTAGCCAATGTATTTCTAAGTTTACCCATTTGAACGGGAATTGTTCTTAGAAATTCACAGTAGCGGTAGCTGTTTCCTCTAATAAACCATTATTTCATACCTTATTTTAAACCTACAAAAGACAATCAACTCCCAGCACTAATCTATAAAGATATAGACATCAATAGAAATTACAGAGATCAAAGATTTATGAGACCAGGAATGAGAAAAAACAATATTCAAAATAAAAGCAAACATCAATAATAATTTGAAAAGAAAAATAGATATCTACTGAGCCATTCTGGTAAAGCTGGAAGTTATATTAATGCCTTGCTTTCTGAATTAAAACTCCTGCATTTTCTAACTTGAAATAATATCAAAAGAAGACCTGCGCATATGATCATGCTTATATTAAATTGAAGAGACACCACTCACCCTAAAGGCGAAGCAGCAGGAGGAAACAAAAAAAACACCTTAACCCTTCCTAATACGTTTCAATACTGCCACCCCATGAGGAAGTATGGGAGTAGACTTGATCCACGTATCCAACCTTACTGCTTCAACTAATATGTAACCACTAATACCACCATCAGAATCCACCTTTTCTAATAAGAATCTTCAAGATCACCATGCAGAAAGAGTTTGTGTAAAAGTCACAAGACTTAAATACCCTTCCCCCCTTTATAAAACATTTCCTTACACATAGAAAGAGTAACAACCCTCCCAAATTTCAGTAAAGGACAAATGAAAATCCCCTATAACCACTGCAAATAAGACTTTTTTATCTCTTTAGCCTTTATCACTAAAAAATGATTTTATCTCAGAAAAGCCCAAGGTTAATGAACTCATCACTAAATTTTTGCATGTACCTGCACTTCAATTTGTATCTGCAAAATCATTTAGCTTTGATTTAAATCCACCAAGGAAACAGTTATCAAATTTGACTAGAGATTTAGCCAAATATTGACTAAGTGAAGTATCATATTATTATTTTTAATCATAGTATAAAAACAATCACTATAGTATTGCCATATTTGGTAAAATTTTAGTCAAATTATTCTCAAGATAATCAGTAAAAAAACTTCATCAAATATGGAAGTAGTTATTTTATTTATAGTTAAAGTAGAATATCTAAGCAAAACTCAAAAGATAAATTTCACAAAAGCCATTAAATAGTGGATATACATAAAATAAATAGTAAACTATGGAAGTGTGATCTAAATGTAATTAAGCCTACCACTCCAAAGCTCAAACTAGTTCTTTTCCCTTTTTAAAAAAAAAAAAAAGGAATTCCAAGCCCTTCTATTTTAAATTCAGTAACGAAAGTTGAATATAAACAAGTGATATCAAGTATGCCCATCTCATAACCTATGATTTCTTATTTGCTTCACTTCTAACCAAACATGACATCAACTGCAGGAAGAATACACTTCATTGGAAATAGCACCAAAACTTATAGCAATATAAAAGATGCGAGGCTCAAGAAATTGTTATCCAAAACAGAAATAAAACGAAATCTGAATAGTAGAATCGCCCAATGACCACTCTTCTTGGTACTATAAACAAATAAATAAAAGTGAAAACAATGGCAAAGTTCTAGAAACGGTGAAATAAAAGTCAAGGCCAAATCGTAAATCAAGGAATCTTACTGTTGCTTTTAATTGATTCACCTCCTCATTCAGCCCGGAAAGTTCCACCTGCAAATTAGAACTAAAATCATGTTTTACACAAACATCTAAAAATCAATATACTCCAACAAAATTCACATAAGAAAATTCAATTTCGGGACACTGGTATTTGCTTTCTAGTTTTATCAAGTATTTAGTAACTTGCAATTATCCCCCCAACCTCTGGCTACATGAAATTTTTGCTTAATTTCATTGTGTAACAACACAAAAAATTAAAGCCAAAATGCTGTATGCTTAGACATTATCGACTTTATTTAGATGAGTCATTTTTGCTCAGATATTGTCCTATTTGAAAATGTGTTAAAATCCAAATTATGACTCTAATCCTTGTTGATGAGTGGATCAATTTTTCTTTCTTGTCCTATTTGAAAATTTGTTACAAAAACATTTGGTCTTCACTAAATTTATGAGCTTTCCTTGTTGATGAGGTTAGATCACTAATTATCCACTAGTTCTTGAAGTTCTCAAAAATGGGGTAAAGCCAAAACCACCACCAGAATCTCAATTCTCAATCTAGCAATGTCAGCACAAATTACCACAGATTTGAAATCCTATCCCAGCCATTTCATTGCACATCATCACCTCCATCATCAGAA
Source organism: Mallotus repandus (assembly GCA_949671775.1). Classification (NCBI taxonomy): domain Eukaryota; kingdom Viridiplantae; phylum Streptophyta; class Magnoliopsida; order Malpighiales; family Euphorbiaceae; genus Mallotus; species Mallotus repandus. The sequence goes on from CATIWM010237926.1 coordinate 39,569, forward strand.
TACCACATTTTTGATATAGCTATCTCTCTCTCTCTCTCTATATATATATATATATATATATATTGGGCAATAGACAGTAATTTCTATTGTTTAATTGCAACTAATAAAATAAATTGTCTACCGAAACAGAATGCAAACCGCAATTTAGTTGCATGAGATTGAGATAAAAAAAAAGGGGGGGGATTAAAGTATACGAAAATTTAAATATAAACCCAGAAAATAATTCTGATTTTATCATTTGTTTTTGCTAAAATTATCACAGGCATTGCATCGGCATATTTAAAAAAAAAAAAGGAAAAATGTAAAGCATATCATACCTCATGTTCTCGAACAAGAGTCTGGCGATCCCAAAGGAGCAAAGAAGCACAAACAAAGGCTATAAAGAGCAAAGCTAATCTTTTAGGCCTTTTCAGGTAATACGATAGATTACAGTACCTCCATTTGGTGCTGGATGATGATAACGTTGATGATGATGATCTACTACTTCTCCCCATTTTGATCTCCTCTCCTCAAAAATCACCTACTAATTTAATTCCCTTCCCTTCCTTTTCTTAGATTCAAATCCACAAAAACAAAAAATTGATTTATTGCTGATCTGCCAAAAATTAAAGTAAATTTGAAACAACAAAAATCTGTGAAAATTTGCAGATGGGATTTGAAGAAAGACGAACAAAAAATCTGAAAATAAAAATCTATATTAGATTTATTATTTATTTTATATAAATGTTTTAAGGCGTAAAACAGATCAGCGATGAGCGATGAATTAAAGAACGGAGAGACCCGGACTTTGCAGGAGTTCAATAAAATGAGGAGAAGTCAGCGACAATTTTTGACAGAACAAAAACATTTTCATTCCTAAAATTTGTCGCTTGAAAAAAAAAAAGAAAAAAAAAAAAGGTGACTTGGTCATAACATTTAAAAATTTTATTATTTTCCTTTTTTACTTTGCAAAATTAAGCTATTTACTTTTTCCATCAAATTTTTTTATCACAATTGCTATTAATTGGCATAATAATTATTATTTAAATATTATTTATTTTTTATATTTAAATATATTATATTATTTACCCCTCTATTTAAATATATAATATTATTTACCTATGAAGCTTACAAAATATTTTTTTATTATTAAACTAATTGCTTAACAAAATATATGTTAAATTAAATTATGATAATTTTTAGCGACTTAGGCACTGTGTGGGCTCGAGGCTTACTGAGAAGTACAAAATGGGCTTAAAGTCCAAGTTAGAAGTGGTCACTTGGATGAAATTCAGAACACACTGTACCAGGGCTGGTTATGCCTTGAGGCAGATGAGGCAGCTACCTCATGCCCCAAAAAAAAATTAGGCCTCATAGATAACTGATTAGGCCCAAAAAAAACTGATTGGGCTCTAAAAAATTAGGCCCCATAT
>CATIWM010237960.1:0-36174 GCA_949671775.1 Mallotus repandus
AGACTATTAAACTAGACCTCTAAAATCCGAATTCTGCATGTTATGAACCCTAATCCAAATCAATCAAAACAAGTAAATTACTTACCAATTGGATCAATACAGCCTTTAAGGATGATAATTGATGGCCTGAAATGGCTTTAATCTTCCAAAATTATCTTGTAAAAATCAACTTCACTTGAAGAATTCTTAACTCTCTTTAGCTCTCTCTCTTTTCCTCTCCTTTTCTTTTCTTTTCTTCTCTTCTTTTCTTTCTTTCTCTCTTTCTTCCTCCCGATAGAATAAGTTATACCCAAAAATAATAATTAAAAATTATGCAAAATACTCATTTTGGTCCTTAATGAATTGCTTAAGTTACCTTCAATTGTTCAATTAAGGACATTCATTTACTCCATTTTTTTTATTCCAAATCCTTTTTATTCTCAAAATTTTACTTATTTTGAGTGACATCAAAATTCTAAAATTCTCACTCTTTGATCAAATATAAAACACGGTTAACCCGATACACTAACTTGACTACAAATACTAGCTTATACTTAAACTCTATCAACATGTATGTAAATGCAATGTATTATGAATGCAATTATATCTATAATTAGGGTACGGATGTGACATCCTCAGACTGTCCTGATATGCCGAGGATATGATGAGGGATCAGTATTTTACTGTTACCACTTATGTCACCGGTTGGGGTTCTGCTTTTGCTGGGATGCCTACTGCAAGCTTGCCTCTTGAGGCAGTGACTGAGTTAGCCAAGGAGATTGAGCTTAGGCTCATCAGGCAGGGAGTTATGCTTGATTTCTATCAGACAGGAGGTACCAGAGCAAGAGGATATCAAAGTACTCAACATACTGCATTTTAAATAGGCTCTAGTAGTTTGCCCAGAGAATTTGTTCAGCAAGGCTAGAGACCCCAGGATAAGGTCTAGAGGATCAGTAGACATGGTCGCAGTGGAGCTCATAGACCTGTCAGATTTGGTTTAGGTGCTACCATTAGCAGTAGCAGTCAGAGTTCAGGATATGGTAGCACAGGATCTACAGCCAGTGCTTGCCAGACGTGTGGCAGAGTCCATCAGGGACCGTGCTATATGGCTCTAAGAACATGCTTTAGATGTGGACAGACTAGGCACTATGCTAGATCATGTCCTTATTCAGGATTTCAGCAACGGTTCCCTCAGTCATCTATAGCCAGTGTAGCTCTAGCAAAGTTTTAGCCGCCACTATTTCAGTACCCAAGTTCCTCTCAGTTCGTAGCTCAGCAGGGGTGAGGTAGAGGAGGTAGAGGCAGTGCTAGAGGATTTGTGCAGGCTTCTACCAGTCAGGAGGGAGGCAAAGGATAGGCTAGAGTTTTCACTCTCACGTAGTAGGATGCTCAGGTATCCAATGCAGTTGTAGTAGGTATACCCCTAGTATGTTATCTTAATGCTAGAGTTTTGATTGATCCGGGCACTACCCATTCCTTTGTGTCTCTTATTTTTGCTTCAAAATCGGGTTTGCAAGCTACGAGGATGGCAATTCCTTTATCAGTTGCCATGTGCCTAAGTGATTTGTTAGGCACCGATGTTATTCTTTATGGGTGTCCTGTGTTAGTGGAAGGCAGAGACTTGCTAGTAGATTTGGTGTTGTTGGATGTGCTGGACTTTGATGTAATCCTGGGAATGGATTGGTTGTCTCAGCATTATGCCATTATGGATTGTCATAGCAAAGAGGTGATTTTCAAAATTTTGGGTGAAGAGGAATTCAAGTTTATGGGTGATAAGAGTTCTACACCTCAGAATCTTATCTCCACCATTACGGCAAGAAAGATACTGAGAAAAGGGTGTTAAGGATACTTGGCATTGGTTAGGGACACATGTACATAATAGAAATTCATCTCAGATGTTCCTGTAGCTTGTGAGTTTCCTTATGTCTTTCCTAACAAATTGTCGAGTTGACCACCTCATAGGGAGATAGAAGTTTGCATTGATGTGGTTCCAGGCATAGCTCCTATCTCTATGCCACCTTATTGGATGGCTCTTGCAGAATTAAAGTGGTTAAAGGAGCAGTTGCAAGAGTTATTGGATAGGGGTTTTATAAGGCCTAGTACTTCTCCTTGGGGTGCACCGGTGTTGTTTGTGAAGAAGAAGGATGGTACACTCAGATTGTGCATTGATTATAGAGAATTGAACAATGTGACTGTCAAGAACAAATGTCCTCTTTCAAGGATAGATGATTTATTCGATCAGCTTCAGGGAGCACAATTTTTTTTTAAGATCGACTTGAGGTCGGGCTATTATCAGTTACAGATCAGAGAAGCTGACATTCCTAAAATGGCATTTCATATTAGATATGGCCATTATGAATTCGTTGTGATGTCCTTCGGATTAACTAATGCACCGGCAGCTTTTATGGATCTGATGAATAGGGTGTTCAAGCCATTTATGGATCAGTTTATAGTAATATTCATTGATGATATATTGGTGTATTTGAAGAGCATGGAAGAACATGTGTATCACTTGAGAACAGTGCTGTAAACACTAAGGGAACAACAACTTTATGCTAAGTTCTCAAAGTGTGATTTTTGGCTTGAAAGTGTGGCATTCCTTGGACATGTAGTGTCTAAGGATGGCATTTAGGTTGATCAACAGAAGATTGAAGTAGTATTTGAGTGGCCTAGATCGACATCAGTCACAAAGATTCAGAGTTTCTTGGGTTTGGCAGGGTACTATAGGAGGTTTGTTCAGGATTTCTCAAGGATTATAGCACCTATAACCCGTCTAACTCAGAAAAATGTGAAGTTTGTGTGGTTAGACACATGTGAGAATAGCTTTCAACTACTAAAGGAGAAGTTGACTACATCTCCAGTGTTGACTTTGCCTAATGGAGTAGACAAGTTCACAGTGCACTGTGATACTTCCAGAGTTGGCCTAGGTTATGTATTGATGCAGAATGGTAGAGTAATGGCTTATGCTTCAAGACAATTAAAGAAGGATGACCAAAACTATCATACTCATGACCTAGAAATGGTCGTTGTTATCTTTGCTCTCAAGATTTGGAGGCATTATCTGTACAGGGTGACATGCAAAATTTACATTGATCACAAAAGTCTGAAGTATATTTTTCAGCAGAGAGATCTGAATCTCAGACAAAGAAGATGGCTAGAACTTCTGAAGGATTATGATTATGACATTTATACCACCCAAGCAAGGCTAATGTGGTAGTAGATTCCTTGAGTAGAAAGTCTCGAGTAGTCTTACTCACATTAGTGTGGAAAGGAGACCTTTGATCCAAGAGATGCACAAGTTAGTGGACCAAGGATTGATGATGAAGATAACCATGTCAGGTGGATTGATAGCTCAATTCATAGTTAGATTGGTATTCAGGGATAGGATCAGAGCAGCTCAGAGCTGAGATCCTGATTTGGTAGAGCTTGCGAAGAAGATTCATGAAGGGAAGTTTGCTAATTTTAACCTTGATGATGAAGGTGTTCTGTGGATTTGTGGAAGGTTGTGTGTTCCTAACATGGACAACTTGAGAGAAGAGATATTGGAAGAAGCTCATTATGCAGCCTACATTGTACATCCTGGTTCCACTAAGATGTACCACAATATAAAGGATCTTTATTGGTGGGATGGAATGAAGAAGGATATAGTAGAGTTTGTTTCTAAATGCTTGACATGTCAGTAAGTGAAAGTAGAGCACCAGAAACCTTCAGGGAAGCTTCAACCTCTTCTGATTCCTGAGTGGAAATTGGAGAGAGTCACCATGGATTTTATGATAGGGTTACCTCATTCAAAAGATGGATATGATTCCATTTGGGTGATACTGGACAGATTAACCAAATCAACTCACTTTCTACCAGTTAAAGCTACTTATCCTGTGGCTAAATTGGCTAGATTGTACATCAAGCACATTGTGTGTCTTCATGAGGTACCTATTTTTATTGTTTCTGATAGAGATTCGTTGTTTACATCTCGATTTTGGCAAAAGTTGCAAGAAGTAATGGGTACCAAGCTTGATTTTAGTATTGCTTTTCATCCTTAGACAGATGGTCAGTATGAGAAAATGATCCAAGCACTTGAAGATATGTTGAGAATGTGTGTAATGGATCTTGGAGGCAATTAGGATGATCATTTGCCATTGGTCGAGTTTGCTTATAACAACGGCTACCATAGTAGTAATGAGATGGCACCGTATGAAGCTTTGTATGGAAAGAAGTGTAGGTCCCCTTTGTGTTGGAATGAAGTTAGAGAAAGAGAGTTAACTGGACCAAAAATTATTAAGGATGCGTCTGAGAAGGTTACTTTGATTAGAAGGAGATTGAAAACACCAGCTAGCAGGCAAAAGAGTTATGCAGACCCAAAGTGCAAGGATGTGGAATTTCAAGTTGGAGATTATGTATTTCCGAAGGTGTCACCAATGAAGGGTGTTATGAGATTTGGAAAGAAGGGAAAGTTAGCACCGAGATACATTAGACCTTTTGAGATTTTGGAGAGAGTCGGCATGGTTACTTATCGGTTGGCTTTGCCTCCGAATTTGTCTCAAGTGCATCCAGTGTTTTACATTTCGATGCTTAGGAAGTATATTTCGGATCCTTCACATATTATGCAACCATAGAGTGTGAAAGTGAATGAAGATTTGATGTATGAGGAAGAACCAGCTGTGATTGTTGACTATCAAGTTCGTCAGTTACGTTCGAAGCAGATTCTAATGGTCAAAGTCTTGTAGAGAAACATCAATGTGGAAGAGCACACGTGGGAGACTAAGGGAAAGATGCAGGTGGCATATCCCTATCTTTTTCATTAGTGAAACTCTGTATTTCTTTGTTAGTTATTAAAATTCGAGGACGAATTTTTGTAAGGGGGGAAGATTGTTATAACCCATATTTTTATTTAAATTATTAAATTAAATTGTGAATTTAAAGTGTTAATTATTATTATTTTATTTTTATGAAATTATTATTTGTGTAATTTAATAAATTTTATTAATTGTGTTAATAGTATTAGTGTTTAAAATATAATGTGATTTATTAGTAAAATAAATTATGGTGGAGATTAAAAGTGGAGTTTGGTGGAAAAGAATATTTATCTTCATATTAAAAAAAAAGAATAAAAATGTTTTTTGTTCTTCTTCTTCTTCTTCTTTCCTTCCCCACCCGACACACCACCAACCACCGCCACCCTCACTGCCCACTAGTCGCCCAACTTCCGGCAGCCACCTTTCTTCCTCCTCCCTCTCTTTCTTTTTCTGTTTTCTTCTTGGTCAGAGAAAAATAGGCTCGCCGGCGCCGCTTCCGGTGACCCCTGGTCGTGACGTTGGTCTCGTTTAAATCCTTACCTCCCGTCCTCCAACATAATTTGACCGGGTAACACCAGGAACAACTTCAATTTTGGGTAATTTGATTTTAAGGTTTTTTGTTTAATTTGTTTAAATTGAGTTTGAATTCAGTTTAATTAGACTTTGTTATAGTTATATAAAATGAAATTGAGGTTGAGATCTTGCTATTTATGAATTTTATTTATTTTTCTGAATTTTTTAAATTTTTCAGGCGTTTGGTTACTGTTCCGAGCTCGGAAAATTTTTAAATTTTTAATAAATTCTATTAATTATGTAGATTAAACTTTGTGAAGAAAGTTTTGTGAAATTATGTATAGAATTGAAAATATGAATTGTTAAAGGTTATGTTTAAATATGTATTTTTGGAGAAATTATTGTATTTTATTATTTATTCCAATTTTAATTAAAATTATTATTATTTATTCTGTTTTAGGCTGATTTTAAATAATAAAAGTATAAAAATAATTTAAATAATTTATTTCCAATTTTTAGTTAATTAGTAGTATTTTAGGGAAAATAAATGAATAATAAATTTATTTATTATTTTCAAGCTCAAATGAGTTATTTATTATTTTTATGGTGTTTTTGAGTAATTTAAATAGTTATTTATAATTAATGCTAATTTAATTGTAAAAATGGAATTTGATTCCATTAACAAAATTTTAATTATAAACTCGAATTTTATTATTTATTTAGAAATAAATTTCCTTTATATTTTATTATATAAATAAATAAATTTGTATTAGTTAACTAATTTTTTATGAAATATTGGTGATTTGAGAAAATTATATATTTGTATATATGTTGTTGTGTTGGTTATCGGTTGGGCGTTAAGTGTAGTTTGGGAGGCCCAACTCGAGATGTGAAGTTGTGGATAATTTTGAAGTGTGTTGGCGTGCAGGATCGGCTCTACTTTTAGTAGAGAGATGTCCGTTTTACATAGGAAACTTTGCCGAATTTTTGGTAGATTTCTCGTAAAACGTGGCATCGGGTTTGGTAAAGTTTTGAGTTTTTAGAGTCGTTTCTTAGATCGAGTTTTCCTTAGAAATCTAGAATGTATAAGGTTAGAATTTTAATCCTAATTATTTTTATTATTATTTTCCTATAGTCATACTGAGAGCTAGGCCTCCAAGTTAGGGCCAGTCAAATTAGAATCAAGGAGTGCATTTCACCTATGAGTTATTATTATATGTATGCATTGCATGTAGAAAATATTATTGGCATCCATATTTCGAATAAATGTAAATTTTAATATGCTATGTTGCATTCATTTTTAATTATTGTTATTATTATATTATATATATATATATATATATATAATATCATATGTATAAATGTGATTATTTATTTGTGTAATTTGGATGTCATTCATATTTTAATATGATTTTAATATTTTAATTTTGATATAATATTTTGGAGGATAGTCGTTGAATGTGCTACCTAGTGGGTTACACTAGGACTGTTGCTCAATAGTATGCTAGATGCTAGGTTATATATATTGATTGATATGTGAATTGACTAAAAAATTATTATTGAGATTTGTGGTTGAGAGTGGTGTGGCTGCAGAAGCTCGATTGACCTATGCTAGATGCTAGGTTATATATATTGATTGATGTGTGAATTGACTAAAAATTTATTATTGAGATTTGTGGTTGAGCGTGGTGTGGCTGCGTGAGCTCAATTGACCTTTCAAGGTCTCGGGGCTAGTCATACAGATGGCGAGATTATTGTACTTTGATTGACCATTCAGGATCTTGGGGTCGATCCACTATCAAATTGGAGAATATAAATATTATTTGGATTCAAATAGGTCTATTGGCTAGTGAGGTTTAGTGATTGAAGTTATGAAATTATTAGGGTTTTGCTTTCATCCTCTACTTTTTTTTATATGTTGTATTAATATGAAAGAAAATATTTTGGAGCATCTGCATGAAATGCATGTATAAACTAAATAAATATAAATATACAAATATTATTATACTGATGCTTGAGTGTCAGTGTTCTTAGGTTGCATGTATATAAATAATAATAATTCACTCAGTGAGGTCTGATTCCCCTCTATTATTTTTTTCAAGATTCTTCTCTTTAGACATCTCATAGTAGTTCTCTCCATCGGACCCTTTCTTCATCGGCCGAATTATGTAAATTTAAACTACATTTCCTTGTATTTCTTAGACGCTGCAGTAGTATTATGTATTTGTTGTAGTAGGTTGTGATGATGTTAGCAGTGATATTATATTTGACTATTTGTAAAATATTTTATTACAATATTATTTAGGGAAAACTCTATATATTTTAAAAAGTTTTAATTCTTTGGTCAGTTTATGATGCGAACTAGACTTATCTAACAAGTAAAACCCGCAACAATCTGTTGATATCCACACCTTAGATTGTCCAAGAAACAAGTTGGGGGGAAACTAGAACCCTTAATTATCTAACAACTAAGAACTCTAGTTATCAGAAAGTAGCCACAATTAGATATGGATGTTCTAATTGATAAGACAAATGAACAACTAAACAACCTATTTTGTTTAGAAAGTTCAAAGAATAAAACTCTAAGTAATTTGAAGCAAAATTTGTCACTTTGAGTAATTTGATGAAAAAGATCTGCCAAATAGGCTACAAAATAAACTATTTATAAGAATTTTTAACCCTAAACCTAAACTAAAACAAATCCTTAAAAGATAAGGATAACAAACCCCTAATAGATAGGAAAATAAGTCCTTAAAGATAAGGATTTATTTTACTTGGTAACTAAGGTAAAGAAAAGTAATTCTAACTAAAAACAAACACTCTAAAAATGTTTTGGATAAGTAACAAATCCAAATTCGTTTTTAATGCTACTTAAGCAAAATAACACATAGTTGGGCTTCATCTTGGGCTTGGAACAAGTGTAGGCACTTCTTTGGGCTTAAAGCATCTAAATTAGACCCAATAACATTACTTGGGCCTAAATTTTTGATTTGTGCCAAATGAATAATCTTTAGACCAGAATTAACTCCATGTGCTCCAAATGGATCAGATTGATTCAGATTTGTACTTTGAGACCACATTACTTAAATTAGCATATTTCATGCTTCCTTCATTTTCTTAACACATGCCCATGTGATTGGACTTCTATCATAACTCAAAGGGTCTTCAATCCTTGTTGGATTTGGATTGGTTGTCACATATTGAATCCTTATTGGATTAGGATTCTTGTCATATCTTGAATCCTTGTCTGATTAGGATTCCTAATCATATTGGTATTCTCATCACAACGTCACCAACGAGGAGCGAAATGCTGCTACTGGTGTCTTTTAGGTAAGCAATAGCTCCAACGTTACTATGCTGCTGAACCGTACCGACGAGCAAGGTGGAGCTGCTCATCTTCTTTTGGCAATTCCAACTCATCTCCACCAATTTGATAATAATTTTGTTGATTTCTTAAGGCTATTTCCCCAAGAAAAGCAACATCAACTTCATTTAAAAGTTTATTCAAGAAGGAAGATTAAACAAGGTAATTTTATTTCCTCAAATTAATCTTCAATTTTAATCAAATATTGAGATGTTGCTCTTATATGGAGAATTTATTCTTGGTGAATTTTGCTTAAAGGAGTTTGATAATGTATTTATTCTCTTGGATGAGCATTGTTTCCTTGCAATATTCTTTGATAATTAGCTGAAAATTAAAACTCTATTTCGGCTTTGCAAATTACATTATCTCAATTTTAACCGAAAAATAATTTGTAGATTATAATTTGGCTATCTTCAATTTTATTTATGAACTCTTTGTTGCATTACCTTTGTTCTTTGGGGAAAATAGGCTCAAATATTTGTTTGGCCAAGTGCTATTACTTTGGTGGCTTTGTTCACTTGATGAATGCTTTGAGATGTATAGAGATTACTTTAGCCAAAAAATTAATTCTTGTTGTTCATTAATTTTGCCCATTTCACCTAGTTAAACATCTTTATTTTGGCAATTCTTATGCCAAAATAATTTTACTATCTTTATTCCATTGAACATAATATTGAACTCTTGGGATATTTATCTAGCCAAATTAATTCAATTTTACTTTGCCCAAGTTCAAATCACTTGCTAATCATTAAAATGTAGCTTTATCTTGGTTTACTTGACCATTTGGCTTAACCAAAATTAAAATTTTTGTTTCCACATTAGCTACTTTTCAAGAAAATTTAGATTTTGGCTCTTTGATTATATTTTAGCAATCATACCAAAATCACAAATATGCTCCGGAAAATACATACCTTGGCCAGACTTGATCGTGTAATTCACTTGCACTTGCTTATTTGGCCAACATTATGTATTTTTATGCTTTAGAATAATGCTATCCTGCTTATACATTTAGGCTAGCCAAATTGACTTCAACCAAAATATTGAAATTTTGGTTTGCCACTAGCTTTCTTCTAAGAAAATTTAACATTTGGCTCTAAAATATCCCACGCCTTTTTAATCAAATTTCATGCATTAAGTTTTAGCTTTGTATCTCCCTAAGTATTGCCAATATTGTTTAGGGCTTTGAATCTTCTAATTTAACCAAATACATACTTAGCTCCAAGAATACAAAATTTATGCCAATTATCCAAGCCAAATAAGCAAACTTAATTGCCTTTTAGCTTCAAGCTACCTTGGCACTTAGGTTGACATACTTGTTCTCTCATTATCCAAAATTTATTTGTTTTACTCATTTTTAGCTTTGAGAATTAAGAATTTTGGCTTAAACTTTGGCAATTTTTTTTAAACATAAGGCACATCTTTACTTTGCCAAAATTAACTTGATACTTTGCTTTGATCATTCATGGACACCCCTAGAGAAAATAATCATATTTTACCTTATAGCAATTATCTAATTAGCCTAATTTTGGCCAATTAGTGTTTTAGGAATTTTATTGGCCCTCTATAAGAAAAGCAACCAATTGTTCCAAACTTTTATACTTTAACCAAATTGGAAAATGCCATTTCAACTTGGTTCTTTCCAAATTTTAACCAAATTATAAAAAAAAATTTAGCTTTATCTTTGCAACATTTTTATTTTAGCATATGGTGCCAAAATAGAGTTACGGAAAAATATCATTCTTGGCTTCCTAAACCAAGAATCTCAATTCAGGAACAATTTTTAGCTCTTGTAGCCCAAACAAAAATTCAAATTATGTTTTAATTACTTATTGCCCTTATCTTGACAAATGTGGCCAAAATTATCTCTTTTAAATTCTTGGTGAATTTTTATTATGTTACACTTCCATAGATCATGTTTAGCTAGTTTAAATATTATTTCCATGGCTATCAATATTTGCTCTTATTGCCAAAACTTAAGAATATTTTAGCAAAATTTCCATGGGCTTAGTTCCCAAGCTAACTTATGAAAAACGGCCAAACTAATGTCATTTTAACACCATTCTCTAACTCCAAGCTTGATACTAACATTTAATTCTTTAAGGCCCCAAGGCCTTAGATATGCATTTACCAAATCAAATATTATTGTAACTCTTTTACTTTTAAATTCATATTCTCACCAAATTTTGGCCAACATGAAGAGCTTCTCTTTAGCCAAAAAATTTAATATTCTTTAGGCAAACCATAGAATTTCTCCAAAAATCTTTTTGCAATTTAATTCTCAAATTAAAATTATTTTAGCCTTTAGGCCAAAATAAATATATTTTTACCTTGCATTTTCTAAGAGTTCAACCTCTCATGCATGCACTACTTTCTTGTTTTAGCTAATTTTCCAAAATTTATTTTAGAAAAATTAGCCAAAATTTACTCTCCTGGGATTCATCAATTTAATAAACCTTGAATACAGTATCCTCTTGAGTAACTATACACGTCAATTTTCCTAGGGAAAAGGCATTTTACCGATTTTTCTGTGCGAATTTTAGATGTTTAATCACCGATCACTAGTAAAATATCAGTGCATCACTTCATTTGAGCAAACTAGCAAATGGTTTACAAAACCACAACCACTCATTGCAATGTGAACTTGTCTCTACAGAGCAAATTTATTTATTTTAGCAGTAAATAGCCAAAATATTGCTTACTTGCATGGCTCATTATATTCTTAGGCACTTATTATTTTAAGGCCAAATTAACTTTTTATTTTAGTCTTTATTTTGTGATTTATTTGCCTGAAAATTATGCAAATATTCATTTGCTCTTAATTTTGCTATACACCTTGGAGATTTAAGATTTTACCTTGAATTCAACTTGTCAGGTTCCTTCTCATTGCATGTTTGTTTATTTTTAGTGAAAATGAACCCATTATCCTCAAGTGTCCCAAGCCTTTCTCTGACTCCATTGGCCTCAGACACTAGTGGTTATAAACTTCATAGCAGAAAAATATTATTCATTCCTTCTTGCCTTCCATTTTTTTTGTTAAATCTCCTGATTAATCTCATTAAATATTTGCCTTGACTACTTAATGGCTTTGCACTCCGCCCTTGCTCCTGAGGTTCCTGTTCTTTCTGAGGATGTCATGGATGATATTGAGGTATATTTTATTTTATTTGGTTGTCTAAAGCACTGGATAATATTGTTAAAACTCCATTCACCAATATTTCTTTCATCCATTTAATTACGCAATATTCTTCATTTTTACAAGAAATAAAGCCTAAAATCATCAAGGACATAAAGATAGACCCTTATCTTGACTTTCTTGACATCAGGTAAATACTTTTACTCTTATTATTCATTTAACCTTTCTCTTATTTTTATTTCTAACCTAATTCATGAATTTCAGGTGTCTCTCATATAGAGGCAAGCCCAGCAGTCCACTCACCTTGTTGCCTTAGCCATCACATCACATCCTTAAGGAAGGACCTCCGCTTCTTTATCTTGGCTCTTCAGCAAAGGACCTTATCTTCTTAAAAAACTGTAAGGCTACTTCTACTCACCTTAAAGCTTGGGTAAGATCTTCTAAAGAGTGGAATAAATGGGTAGATAGGCTTAAACCCACATGCAACCTCTTGAAGGATAAGCTTGGTGTCTTAAAGCTTATTCAGATGATACATAAGCCTATTTTCTACCAACCTTCTTTTATTTCTACAGCACTCAGGTTTTGGTCTCCAATTTATAATTCCTTTGTCTTTCCTTTTGGGCTTATGAACATTACTTCACTAGATGTTTTTGTGATGATTGGTCTGCCCATTCTAGGAGATTATGTAGTCTGTCTGATTGATAAGTCTACGTATATAAAGACTGACATATCTTTTAGGACATTTGATACATATCCTAAAGTGATTTCTTATTACTTATCTTCTCTTGACCCCTTTCTGTTGAGGAACACATAGCTTTCCTTTAGGTCTTTATTTGCAAGTATATCTTCTATCCTACCTCTGTCAGACCCAATATTGAATATATAACATTAGTAAAGGCTATAGAAAATGGTGACTAACTAGCTTTAGGATGCATCTTCTTGGGTAGTCTATACTCTAATATGAGAAAGAGTGTCATGAGAGAGCCTTTCCATTATCTGAGTGGAGGCACCTTGTTTCTTCAATCTTAGCTTTTGGCCTATTTTCCTGAGTTAAATGACCAGTTACTTGCTCCCTATGTCTCAACTCTTATTAATATTAGTTATTTATTGATTTCTTCTAAATGTTCTTGGACTCATAACGAGCTTCACTCCTTTTTCACCAATATGACTAAAAGGGATAAGATTAAGGTATCTCTGTTTGAGAGCCCTATTGATAAACCTAGGTGGCTCCACCACTTTATTGTTCTCTGATTTGGTCCATCAGCAGATTTTCTGCAGAGCTATCTCTCCTAAGCCTTTTATTTTAGGTGGCAAGTATGCATTTAGACAGGATAGTGGCCTTCCCTAATCTGCACTTTTTTTGAGATATACCAACCATTCCTGTGCAACCACCAGTTTGGCCTCAAGCCTTGTATCCCTCCTCCTTCCTTAGACAGTGACATTATCCTCTTTATGGTGTCGATCCACTTTCTTGTTATAAGGAAGTCATAGTAGAACCTCAAATGGGAATGAAACGCCTCTCCTCTTATGTTGCCACTGTAGACTCTAATGCTTTTACAAATTATTAGCAGTGGTGGCATACTAAGTATAAGGAGTTTATTTTATCAGAACCTGACGAAGACAAAGGTAATAATTTTCACACTTATTTCATTTACTTCCCTTAATTATTTATTGTACTAATTCCTTGCTTCCTTTTGCAACTACCATTACCCCAAGGGAGAGAGACATTGTGGCTCCCTCTAAAGATAAGGGAAAGCTAGTGCTGGAGAGTTCCAAGAAAAGAAAGGCGATTATTCCCCCTCCCCCTCCATGCCACAAGTCTACCCGGCTCAGCACCCTTCAATGCTTTTCTAAAGAAAAAGACAGAGAAATAGTTAAAGTTGAAGATACATAAGGAGAGGATGAAGAGGAGGAGGATCTAGTCATTAGTTCCAGTAATTTCTCTTCTCTTATGCTTTTCCATTTAATTTCTACATTTATTTTCTTTTAGTTCTTATTTGCTTTGTAAAAACAACTGATACTAGCAAGGGTGAGGCTCCCACTCTCTCCCATGACCCACCTTCACCTATAGGGTCTCCTTTTACTGAGATGGATACCTCATTTCACCTGTAGCATACCACCTCTAGTAAGAAGAAAGCTAAGACTCCTTCCCCTCCTCCAGTCTTTACTCATCTTCCTTCTCCTATTGCTCATGTTTGATTTTGAAACCTTTTTTAATTCTTTTTATTTATCTTTAATTAAATTTTTTCTAATCATTCAATTTTTCCATGTAGAGACCCAAGATTTAGTTTTCCATTGATAATGAGGATTTGTCTCTTGATCTAAGCTTCTTTGACACTCCCCCTGTGTTTGAGATTAGCTCATTACCTGATCAATAACAAGTTAATAATGCTAAGGAATCTTTGAAATCAATCCTTAGCTTAGAGATTAGTGGACTGCGAGAGACTTAGAGATCCATTTTCCTTGGTGATCTTAGCAACTTAGAAAAGAGTTCCAAGTCAATAGTTATTTCTACATTGAGGGACTAGGCTCTATGGTGCTTCTCTCACCTTGATGATTCAAATGCTACTCAATTAGATGCCTTTAAGCAGTTGAGCCTCTTCCATCAATAGAAAGAAGACTTTTTGGTTGAGCAAGCCAAGGTGAAGTAGATAAAGATAATAGAACGTGAAGCCAAGTCATCCTTTGATCAAAAGGATAAGGAGATAGTAGAATTAAAATTCAAGCTCTAGATTCTGAAGGCTAACAGAGAAGAGCTACTTCAGTAGAATGAGATTAAGGCTTATCAGTAAAAAGTTGCTGCTTATAGAGTTAAGAACAGGGGACATCCTTAGCCAATTAGAAAGATGTTGTGATGGGATGGAGAAAGCAAGAATAGGAGGCCATGATCACTAGAAGGAAATGTTTAGAGATTTGGGACACCCTTAGGGGATTTGACTTTGATTCCTTTTAATTAACTTCATGATGTAGATTTGATTTGATTATGTGATTTGTATTGATGATAGCCTCGAGCTAAGTTATGGATGATTTTCATGTTTTCATGTTTGTGATGCCTTTGGGTGGCTTTATAGCATTTGTGATTGGGCACTTTACATTTCTTAGCCTTTAAGCCATAGACTGACATGAATCATTTTTATGAGCCACCCTTATTTCATTTGATTTTTTAGCCTCCATAGAATAACTCACACACTTTTGAGCCATAGCCATACATTGCATACTTAAAGGTCCAATTTTTAGTAGAGATACTGCCATAATTTTGTCATTTTACTATTCATAATACTGTTCACAATAAACTTCACTACTTCACAAAATAATTCACAAATAAATAAAATTTTATTTATTATTCATTAAAAAAGATAGCTATTTATGCCATCTTACATTCAAACTAAAGCAAAATAAATTACCACCAATTTAATTTTGTGATAAATTCTAGGCAAAAGTTAGTTACAAAACTCAACCTTTCTCCTTTATCTCCCATATAGTAGGAAAATATTTTTTAAGATATTTTCCATTGATGAATCTTTTATGTGGAATCCTATACAAGCTTTCTAACCAATATGCATTGCCATCTAACACCTGATGAATTCTAAATGGTCCCTCCCAATTTAGAGACCATTTTCCTAATTCTTTATCTTTTGTTCCAGGTGGCAAGATGACTTTCCAAACCAAGTCATTCACTTCAAATTTGTTCTTCCTAATTTTCTTATTATAAAGCCTGGACACCTTCTTCTTCTATACTATCATGCCGGTAAAGGCTCTTAGCCTTTCTTCATCCATATCTTCTAGTACCATCAGCATGGCTTTAGAAAGCTCTTTAGATGTCAGATCATTTTGCTTTGCTACCCCCAGAGAAGGGACACACATCTTTAAAGGTAAAATGCATCATGCCCAAAAGTAAGGGCAAAAGGACTAGTACCAATAACTTCCCTTTTAAAGGTTCTATATACCCATAGTGTTTCTGACAATATTCTCAGCCAATCTCTTGGGTTGTCTTCCAACATTTTCTCAAGTATGCCAATGATGGTTTTGTTTGAAGCCTCTGCTTGACCATTTGCTTGAGCATAGTGGGGGGTTGAATTCAAATACTTGATACCGTAATCTACCATAACTCCTTCACTTCTTCACCAGTGAACATTGTTCCTTGATCTGTTATAATAGTGTGAGGAATCCTGAACCTATGAATGCTATGATTTTTAATGAAAGAAATGACATCTTTCTGTTCTACCTTCTTCATAGGAATTGCTTCCACCCATTTCGTGAAATATTTAGTAGCTATAATGATGAAGTTGTGGCCTTTAGAAGAAGCCGGATAAATTTTTTAAATGAGGTCTATAGCCCAACCTCAGAATGGCCAGGGGTTTACCATATAATATAAATTATCAGCTAGCACTCTTTATAGACTTCCATATTTCTGGCACTGTTGACATCCCTTAGTATATGTTATGCAATCTTTCAGAATTGATGGCCAAAAATGCCCATGTCTTCAGATCAACCATCTTATTTTTCTTCCAGCTTAGTGAGCACCACAAACACCTTCATGCACCTATTTTAGGATCTCTATAGTTTAGGGAAATAAAGGGCATCTTAAGAGCAGTCCATCAAGAGTTCTTCTGAATACCTCATTTTAAATTAAAATATAATTCAAGGCCTAAGCTTTGACTCTAAATGGAACCTTTTTGGTAGGATTTTCTAGATAGCTTTTAATTTTTATGCACCAATCTCTTGCCACATTTAAGTCACTATTGAATGACTCAAATTGCAATCTCATCTCATGGATGGATGAGTGAGCTTTCTTTTGCACAAAAATCAACTTGTGAGTTAATTATTCTTACATTCTCAATCCTAATACAACATGGGATAATTCATCAGCTTCTAAGTTAGATTATCTAGGTACATGCATATAAGTCACATTTTCAAAAGAATTAACAAGTTGAATAACAACAGTAAAATAAGGTGCTAGAGACATGCTTGTGCATTTATATTCTCCTCTCAATTACTTAATTAGAAGCTAAGAATCTCCAATGATCAATACCTCTTTGGCTCCAAGGTCTTAGAGAATTTCAAGGCCTATGATTACAGCCTCATACTCATCTTGGTTATTAGTGCATGCAAAATCCAATGTAAAGCTAAGGGCTATTTTTATTCCAAATGGTGAAGTGATTACTATACCAGCTCCAATTGATTTCTCTGTTGGTAATCCATTAAACTTAAGCACCCAAGGTTGAATGTTAACTTTGCACACTGTAATCTCTCTGTCATAAAACAAATTTTGACTATCCCCCAAAAGGTCCAGTGATAAAAACATCTCTCCTAACTTGATAAGTGTCTATTCATTCATACCACCTCTAAAGCGTGCCGAGAGTTTGAAAAGATTGAACCGAGCAAAATCAACCTCTGAATCATTAAGTTGCACCCCGATTTCATGAAATACGAATAATTAGAGTGGTGAGTCACTCGTTTTAAGCAAACGTTGCTAAAAAATGAGCAACTCATCAGACCGGTGCTCAATTCATGAGACTGGAGTTCAACTTCATGAGAATTGAAAGTTGATTTTCATAAAACAGATGCCCAAAATGCTTTCGTAGGCCTTTAAAACTTCCAAAAGTGACCCCTGAATAGTGCGCGTAACCCAAGAAGTAGCGCGTGAGCAAATTTGTAGCGCGTGATTATGCACAAACACATCTTGCTCACCCGTGAAAATGGAAGCTGATTTTGATGAAATGAACCTCGAAAACACATCTGAAAGGTCTAAAAACCTTGAAAAACACCCCTAAAATAGCGCAATCGGAGCCCGGGAAGGTCGCGTGATGCGCGCAAGAGCGCGTGATCATGCACATTTTCACCTTTTTTTTTACACTTTTTGGGGCACATTTCCCTATAAATAAAGGTCTCTACACCCTATTTTAGCAAGGTTAGAGCCTACAAAGTAAAGGCAAGTGCTTAGGAAGTGAAAGCTAGAGCTTAAGAGACACCGACAAGAGCCAAAAAGCATACACACGTTGAAGCACTGAAGACTTAGGAGCCCCAATCCACACACCTTTAGCCCACTTTCTACATTTTTCATAGGATTTTTATACCACTTTTAAACCAAACCCAACCTCATCTTTGTCAAAGCATGCGTCAAAGGTATACGAATTTGCATTACACATGTCATTTTCAACTTCTCGACGAGGAAAGCTTGAAAATCTCTCGAAGCTAAAGCTTCAAAAACACAAAACAAGCTCAGCCGAATCTGAGGACCAAATAATCATTTTTGCATGTTTATTTACTGTCCTGCATTTTACTTTATTGCCACAAGCAGTTGAGAAATTGTTGTTATCTGTGTGATGAGACTGGCAATTTGCATGTTTATTGAATAATCTCTACTTTGTTTGCTCATAATTAACTGTCATTTTACATCAATATGCATTCAATAAATATGGAAGCTCCTTATCTAAGCTAGAGCTTCGATATTATGGTCCAATGATGCAATCATCATTATTTACTATTTATCTTATCATTTAGAAATGCTTTATAATAATTCCTGCTAGAGCATAAACTACGTGCATCTGTTTAATCATTCACAATGCATCAATCATCTTTATTGTGCTTACATGTTGTCTGAATGGATGAATGGATAGAATTGCACATAGTTGTGTTAACCTTTGCAAGTGTATTCTAGATTACGACTAGATTTACATTTCCGCTCCTTTTTCTCTTTCATATGTATCTACTAGGAAAGCCTTGTAAATAATTATGTTGAATTTCTCGTACTTTCTGTTATTATCAATGTGCTTGTGTGAATGCATATATATCAATTGTCATTACCAAAACTAGGGTACTACGGTAGCCACATATTGAATATTAAAATGAAAAATAGTCAAAAGTATATGAGATCTCCCAGGCTTAGAATCTCTGCTACGGACGATACTCGTTGAGTGACCCGATGCCGTCCTTTTCATCTTTTCCTGGTTTTCTAAAAACCCAAGTGGTGACTCCAAACACAATAGTGTCTCATATCCCCCAGAGACCAAACATTTATCCCTGTCCTATAAACAGAATAGATGTCCCATTCAGCAAAGTTGCCATGTCCCTCGTAATGTCCCTTCGAACGAAACCTTAGGTCACTCATAGTGGCGACTCCACTAGGAACTTTGGTTAGAGAGATCAATTTGAAAATGACTATTTTTCATTACTTAATACTCAATCATGTGGAGCCCTCCACCATTGCATTTGCACTACATAATCACACGTGCACCCTTGGTCCCTATCAGCCAATAATGACGGAATGTGATCCACTATAGTTCCACATGAGTCATAGGGTGACCGATTCAGATTTGTCACCTTTAGCCTTTACTTGTGGTGTCATCTGACCAAAGTCTGTAACCTAAGTCCTTAAGGGGGGCAACCCGAGTTATCAAAAGAATGCCAGACTTATTGACCGAAGTTCTTAACCCTAGTCATGAGGGTGCATTCTCGCTAAAGGAGCCCTTAGCCTTAGACCCTCGACTCAGCCCATGTAAATAAACCAATATAAATCTCCACTAGGATCCCACCAAGCTTTGCATGCTAGCCTTGTTGTTGTCCATTTAACCTAACATTCACAAATGCCATGACACTTCTAGTTTCCATCATTGATTGTCGTCATTATGTCCATTCTCATAAAATGCTCACACTTAGACTGTGTGATCCTTGTTTACCTTGCACAAGCCCGATGTGAAAGGAATGATAAGAATCATTCACCTCAGTATGGATAGCCTGTGAGAACTAGCGAATAGTGATATCTTTTGATGACGGAATCGATGAGCATCATCCATTTGTCCTTATCAGATTGAATAGATGGGTTAGGAATGTAACTAGATTGCAAACATTTGAGTTGAAAGAATCAAATTATAAACTCTCGAACAATACTTTCATGCCTCTTGGTAAACGTATCAAATATTGATATAGGGACACAAAACTGGACCCCTCTTATTGACTATTGTCCCTACACATGTAGGCGTGTAAGGACTATAGACGCCATTTGTGACCCAGCGATCGGTCCTCATATTGATATTATATGCTTACCTCGAGCGCATTTGAGCATCATTTCTTACTTACCTCATGATTCTCACCAAAACAAATCAAAACAACCTAGTCTAAGAGCGAAAGCATAGTCCCCTGCTGACTATCTAGTCAAAACCCACCTAGGAAAGAGATTTAATAACCTCGTGGAGTGATAAGGTTGGAAACGAGAGCTTGCTTATGATTGGCTTATTCCCTATGTAGGAAAAGCTAACAATCTCTTACATAATCATGCATACATGACATACATATAGACAATATATACTAACCACATCTTTTTACAACCATCTGCATCCATCATAATAAGACTATGCATGAGCATGTCATGCATACATGCTAATCGTATTCTTTTTCAGGCGCATACCATGCATGTATCTGTAAGCACCCAATTTTGGGATGACTAGAGCATGGATGCGAAAGAGGACTCTGATGATGAAAACTCGTGGCAAATGGGTCTCTAATATTTGAATTTCGGATTCTAAGGCTTGATTACATTTTTACGGACTAAATTGAAAGTTTTCTTTTCCTTCAAGGGTCTTTTTGTAATTAAATGTTAAAAAAAAGGGTCGGAATTCTATATTTCCGATCGAAAATTCAGAATTTTGACCGGAATTTCATATGTTCAATCAGAAATCTACACAATACCGGTCAGAATTACGAAATTCCGATCGGAATTACAGAAATTCCGGTCGGAATTACGTAATTCCGACCAATTTCCATCAAATTCTTTTTTTTTATTTTGTTTTATTTCAATTTTTTATTGATTTTTCTTAAATTTGATTGGCCAAAAATTAATTAGTTAATAAATTTTTTTTATTGATTAATTAATAAAAGTTATCGGAAAAGAAAAAATAGAAAATAAATAAATCAATTAATCAATGTATATCAGCCTAGTCTGTAGTTTATCCTATCGGCGTAACCTTTTATCTCTGCGTAATCACTTATCCCGTGAAACGGATTTGTGATAGACGGATAATAAAAGGCGGAGAAGAGAGTATAGAAAGAGGAGGAAAAAAGAGGAGGAAAAAAGGAGGAAAAAAAAGAGGGAGGAGAAAAAAAAAAGAGAAAAAAAGGCAGAGAGAAAAAGGGAGAGAAAAAAAAAAACCTTCTTTTGGTTCTGAATTTCTTTCAAAAAACGTCTTTTCTTTTGAGTGAAAAAGGATTTTACGTTAAAATAATCAAAGCCAGAATACGTAAATCAGAACTGGAGACCCATTTAGACGGTGATTCAACACGATCTCTGAGGAGCTAATCATACTGCACCCATCATTATAGTTTTTTTTTTTTTCTTAAACTCTTTTCTGTTTTACCTTATTTGTTTATTTTTATTTAGTTTTTTTTTTATTTGTGATTTCGATTTGGTTTTCATTTTTATTTGGTTACTAATCCTTTTATTTCTGTGTTTAATGATTTTGTATAGGTAACCTAAATCGTGAAGGTGAACGAGATCTATGAAGATCCATGGAATGCCATGGATTAACTTTGTATTCAAACCAATGTTATTTTATTTGTGCTGTAGATTATTTTATATGTTATTTTATTTTGGGCTGTAGAATTTTATTTCTTTTCAGTAAATTATTGTAATAACCCCAATAGTGGGAATAGTGGAATTATACGTGTATGTATTTCTTAATTGGTTAGTAAATTAGGATTTCACTTGGTAATTCAATTAAAATTAATGATGCCTGTAGATTAATTTTAGGTTGCATGTAATTAAAATTAGGGTTAGAGAAAAATCACGTGATGTATGTTTCTTTATCTAGTGTTTGCTATTTGCTTTGGGCTTGTTTTTTTTTATTTTATTTGCTTTGGGCTCTAGGCCCACGTGTGGATTTTAATCTCTTTAAAATTGAATTTAGGTTTAATAAATTAAATTTGGGCCCATTAGGTTAATTTTGATTAAATAAAATTAACTTAGACTTAGCCCATTAATAAAACCTCTTTCATAATTTGTAGACTTAGGCCCACTTTCTTTAGAATTAAAATTAGAATTAAGCCCACTAATTAATTAATTTCTTTTAAAATTTAATAGACTTAGGCCCACTCTTAGAATTAAAAACAATAAATTTAGGTTCACTAATTATCAAAATGTAGGCCTATTTTTAGTTTTATTTTCATTTGTAATTAAAATATGTAGATTTAGTTGACTTGAATTAAAATATAGTTTAGATTTAGGGACACTATACTTTGAATGCATTTTTTATGTGCTTTTTCATTGATTGGTTGCCTTAGGGTTAGATGGATGTTCGAATTAGGGTTTAATGAAATTGCATGTAATTAGGGAATAAGATAATAATTAATAAAATAAATCTAAGTGAACACAAGACTAAAAGAAGTTGGTATTCCGTATCCAGACCTCCTGGTTGTGGTGCTAGCTTGTATTAGAGAAACGAGTTACCACCACTTTCGATTTGTCCCAGTTATTACCCTGGGTGGCGACTCCTCATCTCCACGCCATGTCTTTGTGATAGTGGTTAGTGTGTTCCATAGAGCCCTGAGCTCAAACAGTGTCGCGGTTGCAATAAACTTGGGCACGCGCTAAACCCCGCCATCTACGAGGTGTCAAATTGATAAAAAGTGACAAGTATAGGGGGCCATATATGTATTACGCCTTTCATAAAATTAACTCACAGGTGGAGCGTATAGGCTGATGTGTCCTCAGCTGTCCAAATGCGACGGCTTCTGCTCTGGAATTCTCTAAAATAAATAGTATTTATTTAAAACATGTTTATGTATATAAATAAAATTTATGAAAATTTTTCCAAAATGCCTGAAAAATTGTAAAAATCACGGAATTTATAACATATCCCTAGAAATGTCCTAAATATAGCTTTTAAGGCTAAAAGAATTTATCTCTTACAATTAAACTAATTTAAATGGAAATTAGAGAATTTCCACTAAAACCTTTTCGAGATTTATTTTCTCAAAATATGTAAAGAATTTGACTAAACTCTTTATACAGAAATTGATCACCATAATTTATACTATTTATTAAAAATAGTATCACAAGTATTTCCAGGTTGGTAATAATTACCCACCGGGATTCAGGAGGGACCCATCCGAATCTCACCGAAAAACTCAACACTCGGACAAAAAACATACCAAAATGTTCAAAATAATTAGAATGATAAATTTAAAGCCTCAAACAAACCAAAATAGGCTCTGAATTACAGAAATGGAAAATAAATCAAAATTACCTAAAAATGCTTGCCAAATATTCTATGGGTGTAGATCTGACGTTTGGTTATTACCTATGGACTCCAGACAACGTGGGGAACACAATGGGACAAATCGTTGCGTCTGAAGCCGACCAAAACAATGCAAAATAGAGGTAGAAGACTGACTAGAAAATGTCAATTTGACACTATTGAGAGCCACTTATTGCAAAACTAATACTACTAGAATGAAGAGAATGATGAGACGAGTTTATGGTTTGAATTTGAGATCGATCGAAGTTCGTTTGGGTGTTAAATGAAGGAGATGAAAAGTTCAGGGATTAAAAGAAAATTTTACCACTCAATATGTCTTCTTCCCATTGCTCTCCCTCTCTTTTGCTTCTGTAGCAGACCCAATTCTTCTTTTATAATTAACGTGGACACCACGTGTCCAATTTTCTGTGGTCCCCCTTTCTTTTTTTATAATAAAATAATAATAATAATAATATTGATATCAATAACAATAACATCATTAATATTTATATACCAATAACAATAACAATGACAATAATAATAATAATAATAATATTAATATTAATAACTACATAAATTCGGATTATTACATCTCTGGTTGTCAAAAGTGACAATAATTGAGACTATTTCAAATAACTGATGTAATTAACTGGTAATCATTATTAAAAAGTGACAGTAGTATACACAAGTGGTAATATAAGAATGGAATGTCACATATAACAAATGTTTGATAATTAAGATGGATTTGTGAGCATTAAAAGTGACAATAAAGTCATATTATAGCAAGAGCAACATCTAACAATTCATATTCTAAATTCGGCAACCATTAACAACATCCCAACCATACAAATTTGTAGCCATTAACACTGTCATAATATATACAAAATATAATCCTGATACATAAAAAAACTGAAAAGTTGCTCTAAGTCAAGAGAAGTTTGCTAATACAAAATGTGGTGGGTGTTGACAAAAAGAGCTTGCTTCTCAAGTGTTGACAAAAGAACTTACTTCTCAAGTGTTGACTTGGTTGTTATATATCATTGTTTTTAATAATTGAATCTTTACTTTCTTGCATTCCCTGCACACTTACAAAATAAGAACTTGAATTAATCTTATGATAAAATAAACAACAAGGAAACAATAACCACAAAACTGAAAATAATGTAAACTTAACTTACTTCAGGTACTTTATATTCCTCAGTTACAAACCAATCATAAGTTTTAATTTGTATCCCTTTGATCTTACAAAAAATTTTCCAAGATGGTAACTTTTCATAAACCATTATGTTTTATATCATCCTAACAACTTCTATAGGCACCTGCTCACCAACCTCTTCATCTAAAACTCGTGCTTTAGTTTTTTTGTATACTCTCTCACTTTATTCCTAGCTTTTTACAGTTTATCACCATCACCATCATCATTTGTTAATATTTGATGTAGATCATTAACCTCTTCTTCCTCTTAAAACCTATCATTTTGCAGCTCACCATCCACTTCAATGTTAGTTTTCTCAACCCCTGTCCCCACTTGAACAAAAGGTTAGTTTTGGACATTTTCTGTTGGGTCAGTTATATTAGGTAGGCTGTGGTCAATAGACAAGTGTAGTTCAATATTGGGCTTTAATTGCTTACTTAAAGTCATAATATTAGCATCATTTGTTAAAACAATAAATGAACCACCAATATTAGCATATCCACTAACAGATGTAGTACATACCACCAATATTAGCATATCCTAATTCTTTGACACAGGATAATAAATTTAGATAAGATAGCAAATCCAAATCAAAGTCACTTTCAACTACCTTAATTTTGCCCCTGCCCTTACGTATTTACAGTTAACAAATTTACTTTTATGGTGAAATATAAACTTGATATATGTATTAGCCATGCCTGTGAAATTCAAAATTTACCAAATCACCCATCAATTCAACAACATAAATAATTTGTATAGTAAATGCATGCCCTTTTCATAATATTTAAACACATTTATATGCAATAACTAATGGCTACACTTGAATATGATAAAGGATGAATGTTTTATGCATGAGAATTGAACAACCAGGACCACACTAAAACACACCAAAGCACATTTGATTTTTTTTATTTGATGAAAATGACATGCTACACTGTATTCCAAACTTAGATAATTTAAAAAAATTAGTTGTCCGTACTTTTTTCGGGACAAGTTGATGCTCCAATACATTTTTTTTAATGTTTTCTTCCACCCAAACTCTGAGCAATGCATCAACTTTTTGATTTAAATTATAGAAATCAAAGAACACTGAGATAATTACTGTGACAGGTAAGAAGAAGAATGAGGTATTTTTTGTAAGAATCAAAGAAAAAGGTCGAGATAGAGACAATGGGAATCAAATAGAAAAAAAGATAGCATTGAACAAGAACATCGAGTAGCAAGAGCAGTGTTTGATTTCATTAAATTAGGGTTTTTGATTTTTGAAAATTGGAAAAAATCTCCTTCTTAAATGTATAATAGCCATTTAACTTGCTTAATCAGCATAGCATAGCTAATCCTATTTGATAACTTGATTCTGGGACCTCCGACTCTAGGTCATGCAAGTGATCAACAAGAGCAAGGTGAAATGTGGGATTTCTCCCACAAACCCTCTGATGCCTAAGTCAGGGAGTGTAGAGAGAGAATTTAAAGAGAATAGAATAGAATGAATAATTTGAGGGGAGGGGAGGGGAGGGGAGGAGTATTTACAGAGAATTAGATGCTCAAACCTGAGAGGAATAGGATTCCTCTTCCTTATAAGTTTTATCTTCATTTGAGGCAATTCCCCTTGATCTAGAAGTCTTCCGAGTGTAGGACTCTTCCTAATGAGGAAGACTTTTTCCTACTTGGATTTGGTTCTCCTTGTTCTGCAAGTTACTCTAATTTAGGAATACAACTTTATTAGTTTAAATAGAAATATACTTGAGTGGTATCAAGAGTCCCCCCCGCAAGTCTGGTCGAATATTTATGTCCGAGTATTCCGAATATCGAGGAAACTGCAATTGGTGCTCGAACTGATATGCGCTGGAGAGTGTCTATTGCTGTCGGTTGAGTTGAGGTGGCTAGCCTTGGTCATTGATATTGAAGACGCTCGGTACCGAGTCTCGGAAGAATGTATGCAGAGAGAAAAGTTTGCCAGTTAGACTTGTATATACTCGGTGTTATGAAAATAACCCGAGAGATTAACTTGAAACCAGGCATCACAAGAGTTTTTAGTGCTTGAGCCTTTATTGTGACCATGAGGTCTCTCGGTGTTATAATAAGGCAACGAGGCCTGAGTGCCTATGACCATGAGGTCTCTTGGGGTTATGAAACGAGGCCCGAGTGCCTGTGACCTTGAGGTATCTCGATGTTATAAAATGAGGCCCGAGTGCCTTAGAAAGCGTGCACTTTAGATGAGGAAGCATGAGCATTATGCCTTATGCTTTTCTTAATTTGGGAACCATCACGTCTATTCATGTGTCAGAAGTTGTAGCAATTTTAACGGCGTTCTTACAGCAGGACAGGCGCTTCTACTGAAAGGACAGTGCTTAGATAGCTGTGCTATTGATGGTCATTTAATGTTAGACCATTTTTTACTATTATGCCCTTAGGATGATAAAGCATGAGTGTTGTAATACTGAGGGTATGGGAGGTCCATCCAGAACCTTCCTCAATTTATAAATTGAGGGATTGCCCTAGCAATTTTTATTTCTTTATTTTGTGTTAATCTTCGTCTCCATTTTCTTCTTCTGCTATCGCTGCTACCAAGTTTTTCCTTTTCTCCAATCTGCCTGCTATTTTGAGGTCTCTTGGGTTTGATCATCCTCTTGCTTGTGAAGAATCCTTACTTTCTAGGTGAAGATAGCTTCTTCTATCTGTGTAAGTATAGGCGAGCTATATAATAGCCTATGCGCCTTCCGGACGACATCCAGTGGTGGAGGGATGTACGTAGAGGCGAGCTATATAATAGCCTGATTACACATGCCTTAGAGGTAAAAATTAGAACATATCTTGCTATGGCAATAAGTATTGCTTAATATACTAATGCTTCCTACTCTACTTATAGATGGCCCAAGGCCTATTGCTGGCTAAGGATGAGCATTTCATCCTTCAATGTGAATACAACTTTAAAGATGTTGATGTGGGCACCATTGTTGGGGATTATGAAAAGAAGCTAGGTATGACAACTCGTGCTTTGGAACTTACAAAGGCACAGCTTAATATGGCCAAGTTTGAGGTGGAGTCTCATGATGAAAAGATCCAACATCTTGAACATAATCAGGCCCATCATACTGAAAGGATGAAGGAGCAAGATTTTGAGCTTGCCATGCTGAAGGAAAAGTTGGAGCAAGAGAAGGAAGGCTGAAATGATGATTTGAAATCCCATTAAAACATGGTGTCCGAGTTCCTTAAGGCGTACAAATCTGAACTTAAAAGGATTCTGCTTGCTCAACGTCCTGATCTGGACTTTTTTGAGTATGATAAGATAACATCTATAGACTTAGCGAGATTGGCTGCTACAGATGAGGCTGCTAGTAAAGCAGCCAAGAAGCACCAAGTGGGCCCAAAAGTCTCCAGAAGTCAACTACTATTGAGGGGTCTTCTTTCGATTATCCAGTGAATCCTAAGCATCCTGGGGAAGGGCCCTCAGCTGGAACTGGCCTCGCTGTTGTTACCTCCGTGGTGTCCAAGACTCCTGCTTTGAAGGATCCTAATGCTTCTACTGAAGTTAGCTTAGTGGCTTATGAGTCTGAGGCTAATGCAAATACTTAGGTTTTTTTTTTTTTTGTAAAAACAATGGAGAATGAATGAAATGGTGCTTCTTTATTAGAGCATATCTCTCTTTCTTTTTGTTGTTTTTTAGTACAATTTCTTTTATTGATAGTATTTCCTAAGGGTATCTGAGCTCCAATATCAAGGCAATTCTTTTCCTTGAACATCTTTTATCTTGTATGCACCCTTAGTGGTTTTTTCGGTGACTTAATATGGGTCTTCCCAATTAGGTCCAAGTTTACCAGTTCTGAAGTTTCCTTTGCCTATATTTGCTCTTCTTAGGATGAGGTCTCCGACTTTGAACTGCCTTGGTCGGACATGTTTTTTATGATAGCCGGTTATTCTCCGCTTCTATGCTTTCGAGACTTCGTATGCTCGCTCCCTTCATTCTTCAAGCAATTCTAGGAAAATCTGAGCATTGAGATTGTTGATGTCTGGATCCAACTCTCCAGAGACTCGATAGCTCTGCGGACCAATTTGCACAAGAATAAATGCATCCATTCCGCATGTCAATCTAAAGGGTGTTTCTCCTGTTGAGCCTCTGGGTGTTGTTCTATATGCCCAGATGACATTGTTGAGCTCTTCTACCCAGTTTCCCTTCTTTTCATCCAATCTCTTCTTTAGCCCTTACATAATTATTCTATTAGTAACTTCTGTCTGCCCATTTGTCTGAGGATGAGCTACTGAAGTAAATCTCAGTTTGATGCCCAATTCTGAACAAAATGCCTTAAATTTCTCGTTGTCAAACTTCTTGCCATTATCTATGATCAAAGTGTGTGGTATGTCAAATCTGTAAATAATTTCTTTCCAAAAGAAATGTTGTATTTGAGCTGCAGTAATGGTTGGAACAGCTTCCACTTCTACCCACTTTGTAAAGTGATCAATTGCCACAGTCAAGAACTTCTTCTAAGACGTAAAAACTGGGAATGGACCTAGGATATCCATTCCCCAAATAGTGAAAGGCCACGGACTTCCAATAGGATGCTTAATATTGGAAGGTTTATGAGTAAGATGGGCAAACAGCTGACACTTAGTGCATTTTTGAACTACCTTGAATGCGTCCTTGGACATGTTAGGCCTATAATAGCCTTGTAACAATACTTTCCAGACCATGGAATTTTGGGCTTCGTGAGCTCCACATATCCCTTAATAGATTTCTTTAAGCACATAGTTGCCTTCTTCTAGGGACACACATTTTGACCATGGATGTAATAGTGACCTTTTGTAAAGTTCGCCATTATACATAGAGTAATGCCTAGCTCTGATCTTCAACTTCTGTGCCTGAAGCTTATCTTCAGGTAGGATTCTGTGTTCCGGGTATTGTATGATTGGCTTCATCCACTCAGCCACCTCCTGAGCGTTCGTTACTTCTTCTTCCTCGATGCTCAGTTTGGTAAGTTCCTCGGTTAACTCAAGTTCTTTAAACACTTGGTTGGCTTTAAATGCTGACTTTGCTAACAAATCTGCTTCTGAATTCTCACTTCTAGGAATTGCAATATTTCCCATTGTCCCCCTTCATGCTCCAGCTTCTATAGGACCTGCTTGGCTTTTTCCACATATTTAACCATGCTCGCATCTTTGACCTGGTATGTTCCTTTAACCTAGTTGACCACTAGTTAGGAGTCGGAATAAACTTTAAGATGTTCAACTTTGACTTCTATTACTAGTCTGAGTCTTGTAATTAATGCTTCATACTCAGCTACATTATTTGTGGCATTGTATCTGATTTGGACTGTATATTTGATTTTCAGTTTGCTTGGCCTAATTAGGACAACTCCAGCTCCAGATCCTTGAGCTCCGGATGCTCCATCTATGTATAGTTTCCACTTCGAGTATGGGAGGGAGACGGCCTCTTCGAATGTCATATCTTGTATGAAATCTACTAGAGCTTGAGCTTTTATCTACCGACGAGGCTCATAGTTGATGTCAAATTCTCCCAACTGAACTGACCATTTGACCAGTCATCTTGAAGTTTCTAGTCTCTGGAGAATTTTTTCCAAGGGGAAATTAGTTTGGACAACTATGGAATGTGCTTGAAAGTATCATTGGAGTTTCTTTGATGTGTGGACAATTATCATAGTAAGTTTATCTAACATAGGATACCGGGTTTCCATACCCCTGAGGATCCTGTTGACATAGTATATCAGCCTTTGTTGACTGCCTTCTTCTCGGACTAACATTGAGGTAATGGATTCATGGCCAATAGAGAGGTACAAGTATAAGGTTTCACCTGGAACTGGTCTGCTGAGCAATGGTGGTGAAGTTAGAAATTTTTAATTGCTTCAGATGTTGTTTGACACTCGTTATTCCATTCAAATTTCTTGGAACTCTTCAAGGCTCGGAATAATGGCAGGCATTTCTTGGCTGAACATGAGATGAACCTTTTGAGAGCTGTAATCCTGCCATTGAGTTTCTGAAGCTCATTCAATGTTTTAGGAGCTTTCATATTTAGAATGGCTTCCATCTTTTATGGGTTTGCCTCTATGCCCCTATGTGAGATCATGAATCCCAAGAACTTCCATGCCTTTACTCTGAATGCATACTTGTCCGAGTTTAGCTTGATCTGATATTTATCTAGTATGGTGAGTATTTGCTCAAGATCTTCAACATGCTGTTCTGTTATTTGGCTTTTAACAATGATTTCATCCACGAATACTTCTACATTTTTCCCGATGTGGTCTTGAAATACATGATTCATCAGCCTTTGGTAGGTTGCTCCAGTGTTTTCTAGTCCAAAGGGCATGTCCTTGTAGCAATAAAGGCCTTCATGAATAATAAATGATGTTTTCTCCTTATCTTCCTTCTTCATGGGGATTTGATGGTATCCTTGAGCAACATCAATGAAATAATAGAGATGGTGGCAAGCTGTTGAATCTTCCAACTGATCAATTATTGGTAATGGATAACTGTCTTTGGGGCATGCCTTATTGAGTTCTATGTAGTCAATACACATTTGGTGCTTCCCATTAGCTTTCCTGACTAACACCACATTAGCTACCCACTTCAGGTGTGTGACTTCTCTTATGAATCCGGCGTCCAAAAGCTTTTTTGTTTCTTCGGTAATCAATTTTTGCCTGTTGTATGCAAAATTCCTTTTCTTCTGGATTGCTGGTTTCATTCCTGGTAGAATGTTCAGGCTATACGACACGATCTGAGGGTCCACCCCGACAATTTCGGTTGTTGTTGAAGTGAAGCTATTAGAATGTCTAGTAAGAACTTCACCAATGTTTTTTCTGATGTCTTTATTGAGCTCGCCTCCAATTCTGACAACCTTTTCTTCTATAATATGCAATGTTTGGACCTGATTAACTGGCTCTGGATTGGCACCTTATTTTTCTGTTTCTAAAGATGTCAGGGGAAAAGCTTCCAGTTGAGGTTTAGAAGCCAGTTGATAATACTATTGAGCCATTGATTGATCTCTGAGTATGGTTATGACTCAGTCTTCTAGAGGGATCTTCATGGTCAACCTTCTAATACTCGTGGCTGCATCAATCTCATACAAGATGGGTCTTCCGATGATGTCGTTATAAGCAAGTGGAAGATCCACGACGTTGAGCAAGGATCGGGTTGTTTTTAAATCTCCTATTTCCCGATTGCCGAATTTTATTTCCAGTTCTACTACTCCTATAGGCTGGGTTATTCCTCCACAAAAGCTGGTGATGGTGTTTTTATTGATTTTAAGATCAGTAACTGAGCCTCCCATAGACTGGTAGGTGCTCCATAAGAGTGCATTGACAGCGCTTCCCTCGTCAATCAAAAGCCTTTTCACTAGATAATTCTGGATGTATGCTCTTATGACCAAGGCATCATTGTGGGGATGCCGGGCATGTTCTCCATCTTTTGGTCTGAATATGATAGTTAGCCTTTGCAACTAGATTTCTTCTCACCGAGATCTTTTCATCCTTTTTTCTTTAGGTGCTTCTCCTCTAACTATCATGTTAATGACTCCAGCCACTTCATTCCGAGCCTTCTTTGTTTTGGACTTGTCACCACTATTGTCTTCAGAGTCTCAGTATCTCTTGTTTGTATTGGAAATTTACCGAGTTTGCCATTTTATATTAATTGCTCTATGGCTCTTTGTAATTCTCGGCAATTGTCAGTGTCATGTCCATATTCTTAGTGATATTCATAATAGAACCTTCTGTCTGCCATTGCTATTTTGTTAGGACTCGATCTTCTTAGTACAAGTATTCCTACCCCATTTGCTTTAATCCACATAAAGACTTGCGATTTTAGAGCATTCAAGGGCGTATAGTTTTCAATTTCCTTTCTGAATCCACCTGTCGGGCCTCCTGCTGGGCCTCTAAAATAAGGACGTTGGGCTCTAGGTCTCTTTGGCTCGGATCTTTCTTCCCTTTTAAAGTGTGGTTTGTCATCATCATGCCGTAGCCTTTTGTCTTCATCGAGTTTTATCAATTTCATTGCCATAGACATGACGTCAGAGAAAGTTGTAGACTCTTTAGTCATAATCTCATCTTTAAGCTTCCCTAATCGTGTCCCATTCTTCATAGCCTCTATTGCCACTTCATCACTTAAATTCTCGATCTGCGTAGTGACCTTGTTGAATCTGTCAACGTAACTCCTTAGTTACTCCGAAGCTTCTTATTTGCACATCCTGAGATCATTTACATTTTTGGCGGGTGGAATGTTGGTAATGAACCAAGTTCTGAATTTCTCAACTAACTCTTTAATGGATGAGATAGAATTCTTAGGAAGTTGATGAAACCACCTTTGAGCAGTCTTAGTAAGGGTTCTGGGGAAGACGCGACATAGGATTCCGTCATTTACATTTTGAAGCATCATTTTAGTTCAGAATGCAGAGACATGGATGATCGAATCTCCGGTTCTATCAAATTGATCCAGTTAAGGTAGCTTGAATTTAGAAGGGATCTTGGTTTTAACAATCCTACTTACGAAGGGTGTTGTTCCTTCTAAAACACAATTGTCTTCCTTTCTTGGCCCAGTCCAGGTTTTTTGAATTACTTGTTCTACCTTATGAACTATCTGGGAGTCATCTAAGGCAGAGTTGTTCATGCTTGATCCTTCCAGGTCTTTCTGAGCTCCTTTGTCTCCTCCAAGGGCACTCTGAGTTGCAATAGGTGGTATGATCATGCTATTCTTTGGATTAGCAGTCCCAGGATTATTTTCTTAAATTAAGGCGTTCAATTGCTGTTGCATGGGGGCTATCTAGGCTTAGATGTTTTTAATTATCGCCTCTTTATTTATTGTAGGTAGATTGAGTGTTTGAGCTACTGTGTTGAGGTCTGGCGTATTTGTAATTGGTGTTCTCGAAAGGCTTGGAAAAGGCATAGAAGGGATGGGTATGCTAGTATGATGTAGAGGAGCATAATAAGGAAAGCTTGTGTCGGGTGTTGCCCATCGATGGGTGACTCCAGAAAGGGGGATTTGGGATGACGGTCCCCCATGACGAATAAGGGCCAATGGGTCAATTGGCAGGATAGGGGTGGACGGGTTGATGGG
The DNA here is from genome assembly GCA_949671775.1 of Mallotus repandus. Lineage (NCBI taxonomy): Eukaryota > Viridiplantae > Streptophyta > Magnoliopsida > Malpighiales > Euphorbiaceae > Mallotus > Mallotus repandus. Next base: position 33,266 of record CATIWM010237960.1, read on the forward strand.
GAGAATATGGGCTAATGGATTGATAAATAGCAGAGTAGAAGAGTTGATAGGAGCTTCTATGTCTGAAGCTGCTCCTAGGAATTAATCTGAGTATCAACAGCTGGTGGGCTTGATGCCTTGGTGTGAACTTTACTTTAACTCAATAATAATGGCTTTAACTCAAAAGTTCCCCACAGACGGCGCCACTTAATAACTTGATTTCGGGACCTCCGAATCTGGGTCCTGCAAGTGATCAACAAGAGCAAGGTGAGATGTGGGATTTCTCCCACAAACCCTCCGAAAACTAAGTCAGGGAGTGTAGAGAGAGAATTTAGAGAGAATAAGAGCTTAAGAGAATATAATATAATAGAATGAATAATTTGAGGGGAGGTGAGGAGTATTTATAGAGAATGAGATGCTCAAACCTGAGAGGAATAAGATTCTTCTTCCTTATAGGTTTTGTCTTCGTTTGAGGCAATTTCCCTTGGTCTGGAAGTCTTCCAAGTGTGGGACTCTTCCTGATGAGGAAGACTCTTTCCTACTTGGATTTGGTTCTCTTTGTTATGCAAATTACTCTAATTTAGGAATACAAATTTATTAGTTTAAATAGGAATATACCTGAGGGGTATCACTATTCAACCAAATTTTGACCATTCAACAAACTTCACCAAATTTTACGCTCTTCTTAACAAAGCATCACAAACACGTCAATTGGCATTGTTAAAAAGATTTTCAATAGCTACAAAAATAAAAGATTAGAGGTTCAATATAAAGCGATGAAAGGTTAAGGGTTGAACATAATAAAATGGTAAAGTCTAGGGGCTTCTTAATGGATTTTGCGTAATCTTTTATGTGAAGATGTTATTCATATTGCTAAACAGTTTTTCACCTTTATTGTGTATGATGTTAGTCCTAGTTTTAATTTTGTAGCGCATAAATTAGCTAAGTGTTGCACTCTCAGTAGGACTTTTTCTTTAATTATGATGTTTCTTTAGGCATGACTGATGCTATAATGGGGGATTTTCCCTCCCTCTCATTTTTCTTATTTCTCTGAAAAAAAAATCAGTTACAGAAATTAAAATAATGATACTCATAATTATATCATTAAAAAATAAAAAGTTATAAAAGTAAAATTTATTTTACAAATACTTCAGTTACGAACCAATTATTTTTTCAATTAATATTCTTAGAAGATTGATTATAAAAAAATTGAAAATTAATTAAAAAATTAATAATTACTGTCAATAATTAAGTATTATATTATAAAATAAAAATAATAGTTAAAAAATTGATATTGTTAATAGTTCAATTACAAATTGATGACATAGTTACATATATAATTTATCTATTAATAAAAATTAAAAGTAGTTGAAACTAATAATTGCTTTTCTTATTAAAGAAGATAAATGTAATAAAAATGAAGCTTATTTTGTTAATCTTTCAGTTGCAAAATTAATTTAGTTGTGTATTCTAGATAATATTATTGATAAAACATTAGTTATAAAAGTTAAACCTAATTAAAATAGACAGGAAAAATTAACTTATTATAATTATTTTCAATAATTAAACTTTATGGTACTAAAAAAATAATAGTTACAAAAATAAAATATATTAATATTTCAATTAAAAAATTGATAATTTATCAAATATATATCTCCAACTAATATTATATTACAAAAGATTGAAATTAAATAAAATGCAAAATAATTCATGCCAATTACAAAGACTGTTATCATCAACACATCATATATATATATATATATATATTCCCCTTCCTCTATGTTATTCCGAGTCAGGTTAGAAGTGAAAAGTAGGAATATTGGATTGGGGTCCATTGGAAGCTGCCTGCCGGTGAGAGAGAGTACTTAAGCCTACGAGCCATATGGATCTAGGGCGGCTAGAAAGCTAGTGCGTGAAAGCTATAAGGATAGATAGGAAGTTCTATCTTTTAAACCAGCTATATAAGCTATCGGTCTCTTTTAAGTCTACACTTAAGTATAATCCATCCTACCTTGTGAGAAAGTTTTTTCATTTTAGCCAGTGGAAGTCCTTCCCCTATATATATATATATTAAAGTTAAAGCAGAGAGAAGCTTTTAACCATATGTTGACACGTGACTCTCTCTACTTCAAGCTTTAATATACTAAGTCTCAAGCTATGAAGCACTGACACTTCAAATAGGGTGGAGTATCCGTGTCCGACACGCCCCGACACTTGTCCGACACGCCCCGACACTTGTCCGACACGTATCTAACAAGTGTCGTGTCTTGACTGGATACTTGTCCTATTATTTTTTTATTTTTTTATTTTTATGACACATGAAGGATACAACATGACACTTTTTAGGATACGACTTTTGTTTGTTTTTTATCACATTTTGTATATGCCATGTATATGCTATTAGTAGCTAGATTGTTGGCTAAATGATTATGGTCAATTTTTAAATAATTTGGAGCTTCTCTTTGTAATAGTAGCTCCATTTTTTTGTAGAGATCATGTATATTGGTCACTTTTATGTATGCCTTATATATGACAGTCATGGAAATTTAATTAAATAATTTAAATTTCATGAAATTTCTGTTTTACCACACTAACTTCATTTTTTTTAACAAATCATCTTTATATAATCGAAAATAATGCACATTTTTTGTGAAGAACACACACATATACATATATATAGACACACACACTAGGTGTTTTACACCATATGTCTAGATGTAAGACACATAAACTAAGTATAAAACAGTTGGCCAATAAAAATAAAACACCTAATTTTATCTTTCAAATCTAACCATCTGCAACATACCTAATTGTTAGATTTGAAAGATAAAATTAGGTGTTTTATTTTTGTTGGCCAACTGTTTTATTCTTAGTTTATGTGTCTTACATCTAGCCATATGGTATAAAACACCTAGTGTGTGTGTGTGTGT